>ONZH01018535.1:2500-137001 GCA_900303285.1 Rhinella marina | reverse complement strand
AGGCTGAAGAAGATATTTTTTCCCATTCTGAGTGGAACCGGGACAGCCTTCCCCCCACTGGAAGGCTGGCATCATTGGGTTGTAGGCTTAGACGCCTGGTTTCTGGAAAGGAATATGTTCTTTCCTCTACCCCTGAAAGCACTAGATCTGGCTGAGGACTGAAAGGACTGATCCCTTTTCCCTGGAGGCGGACGAAATCCCTTTTGACTCCTAGCATTGCGTCTCTGATTAAAGAACCTGGACTCAACAGGGAATTTCTTCTTTCTTTCAGAGGCCTTTTCCAGGATGTCGTCCAGGCTAGTCCCAAACAGCCTATCTCCTTCACAAGGGACCGCCACTAACTTATTTTTAGATCCTGCGTCTCCAGACCATGCTCTCAACCATGTACATCTTCTGGCTGAGTTTGATAGAGCTGCAGCCCTGGCAGAAAACTTCACAATATCTGCCGAGGCATCCGCCATGTAAGAGGTAGCCTTCTTTAATAGAGGAAGGGAAGCTAGTATCTCCTCCCTGGGCGTTCCTGCTACCAGATGGTGTTTCTAATTCCTCTACCCATAAAGACATTGATCTTGCGGTACAGGTGGCAGCAATCCCCGGTCTCAGCAGGGCTGTAGAAGTCTCCCAAGACCTCTTTAGCAAAGACTCTGACTTTTTATCTAATGGGTCTTTGAGAAGACCAGCGTCCTCAAAAGGCAAAGCCGCCCTTTTAGACATTCCCGCAACAGGGGCATCCACCTTTGGGACTTTGTCCCACAAGGCCGCATCCTTTTCAGAAAAGGGGTACTTCCTTTTAAAAGACTCTGTGACTGGGGCACTCTTTTCAGGATCTTTCCATTCTTTCTTAATCATGTTGACTAAGTTCTCATGAACAGGGAAGAATCCTCTTTTCTTTTCCCCCAGACCCTGAAACATTTTGTCTGAGACCGATAAAGCCTCTTTTTGGTCCTGTAGCCCCATTGTGGCTCTACCCGCCCTTAGAATCTCCTCAGTCTCGTCTAAAGGGCAGAGCGGTTGACCAGAGGTATCTTCTAACTCCGATAGTACTGAATCTGAGCGATTCTCCAGGACCTGACACCGCAAAAATCAGATGGAGTAGAAACTTCAGAAGGGACCACAGCAGATGTCACTGGTCTTACGGCTTTACTTAGGGCAGAATCTACTTCATCCTTAATAATACTCCTTAGATTAGAAATAAAGGACGGAGATTCATCAGAAACCAACTGTTGGATACACTTGGCGCAGAGTGGTTTCTTATAGGATGATGACAGAGTCTTCCTACAGACGCCACATCTCCTGTTCGGAGTTTTCTGAGACTCCTATCAAATGTAATGATATAATAATAACCATTAATCATAATTCAGTGGCATAAAAAATCTCTACTCACAGCTCCAGAGGAGGGACTGACCTGGGCAGGGGCTTCCAAAGGTTCTGCGGACCTCTTAGGCTCTGACTCAGGCATGCTGGCTGAAAAGAGACGTCTTTCCCCAAGAGAACACCAAATCATTTTGAATTTGGCGCCATTTAAACATTACTTCCGGGTTCTGACGTCACGGAGTACTCACCCGTGTTCTGCGCATGCGCGCGCCGCCCGGACGCCGGACCTGGAAGTTCCTGTGGAATGCATCCGCCCCTTGATGCGTTCCACCGCCCGCTTTCGCCACGCGGAGAGGAACCTGCGCCGCCCTCCAACAGAGGAACTCAGCGCTGCCCAGGGCTGCCTTCCAAGGAAGGACTTACAGCCAGGAGACGGGGAGAGCCGCGGCTCCATGTACCCGCTCCCTGCACAGGCCCTCCGGCCGAACCGGGACAATCCAGGCCTGTGCGAGGTAAGCTCCCCAACGGCGGGTGGGAGCAAATCCGTGCATCCAAGGGACAGGAAACAACTGGAGAGGCGAGGAGGAGGGGCCGTATTTAAAAGAATTCTCCGTGCTTGTTTCCTGTCCCTGGGCAGGGATATCCTCCTTCCGTGCCGTTGGGGAGGCGACTTGGAAAAGAATAATGCAAGTCACCAGTACATACTAAATGGTAAAACACTGGGTAACACTGACATGGAAAAGGACCTAGGAAAATAAGCAAAATAAGCAAAATAAGCTGTAGAAACCAGTGTCAGACAGCTGCTGCCAAGGCCAATAAGATAATGGGTTGCATCAAAAAAGGCATAGATGCCCGTGATGAGAACATAGTCCTGCCACTTTACAAATCACTAGTCAGACCACACATGTGAACAAGGCAGACATAGCAGAGCTGGAGAGGGTTCAGAGGAGGGCAACTAAAGTAATAACTGGAATGGGCGGACTACAGTACCGAGAAAGATTATCAAAATTAGGGTTATTCACTTTAGAAAAAAGACGACTGAGGGGAGATCTAATTACTATGTATAAATATATCAGGGGTCAGTAGAGACATCTCTCCCATTATCTATTTATCCCCAGGACTGTGACTGTGATGAGGGGACATCCTCTGCGTCCGGAGGAAAGAAGGTTTGTACACAAACATAGTAGAGGATTCTTTATGGTAAGAGCAGTAAGACTATGGAACTCTCTGCCTGAGGAGGTGGTGATGGCAAGTTCACTAAAAGAGTTCAAGAGGGGCCTGGATGTATTTCTGGAGGGTAATAATATTATAGGTTATAGCTACTAGATGGGTTGTTGATCCAGGGAGTAATTCTGATTGCCAGAGTCAGAAAGGAATTTTTTTCCCCTAAAGTGGGGAAGTTTGGCTTCTACCTCACAAGGGTTTTTTGCCTTCCTCTGGATCAACTTGCAGGATAACAGGCTGAACTGGATGGACAGATGTCTTTTTTCGGCCTTATAAACTATGTTACTATGTAAATACTGTATGTGGAGGGGATTTTATTTTAGCCTTTTTTTTCCTATGGAAAAAAGTGTATTTTGTAAACTTTTTTTATTTTAACTATTTACTAGTTCCAAGAGAGGACTCTAAAAGGCGATGTTCTGATAGCTTCTATAGTATATTGCAATAGCTTATACAATGCAATGTATTATTCTGTCAGTGCTATACTAACAGCAACCCGCAGGCAGCACCAGAGGCATGCAGCCTGCTACACTGCAGGCAGGCCTGGGGCCTTAGTAACATCCCAGCCTGCCATGCACAGACATCGGCACCCCACGATCTCAATTAATTAGAAAATAGCTTCTCACAGTAGTTACTAGCAGTGTCCTTTCCTGTTCTATAGTAGGGTATATTTACATTGGCTACTATATGACAGGGACAAAATTTGGCAACATGCATTCCTCATTTACAAGCACCTAGCCATCATATGCATAAGGGCAAAAGCAAAACCCACATGTTAGCATGAACTGTGTAGTTGATTTGGTAACTGGGCTTTGTCCAGCCATGCATTAACCCTACAGGTTAGGCCAAATTAATAATTCAGTTATTTGATCAGCTATTGTAAATCCGTAGTGAAGCTTACACAGAGATCAAGTATAATTTAATGGATTTGTACCTCTTCTGTATTTTTGACCCACAACTGGTTTTGGCTCACAATAACTGATTGAAATAAATGACCAAATAACTGAAGTGTGAACTCAGCCCCTTACTTTTATTACATTTTACATAATATATAAAAACTATTGATATCACTTGAACTTTTCCACATTCATGTTACATGGTTTCTTTAAAAATTTGTAATAAATAAAAATCTGGAAAGTGAGTCTATACTTTGTAGGACTACTGAAATTTGTGTCCATTCTTCTTTGCAAAATAGCTCAAGCTCAGTCAGATTGGATGGAGAGTGTCTGTGAACAGCAACTTTCAAGTCTTCTCACAGATTCTCAATGGGATTTAGGACTTTGACTGGGACATTCTAACACATGAATATGCTTTGATTTACACAATTACATTGTAGTTTTGTTTAGGGTTGTTGTCCTACAGGAGGGTGAACCCCCGCCCCAGTCTCAAATCTTTTGCAGCCTCTACATGGTTTCCTCCAGGATTGCCTTGTAATTAGAGCTATCCATCTTCCCTGTCCCTGCTGAAGAAAAGCATCCCCTCAGCATGATGCTGCCACCACCATCTTTCACAGTGGTGATGGTGTGTTCAGGGTGATGTGCAGTATTAGTTTTCCGCCACACATAGGGTTTTGTACGTATGCCAAAAAGTTCAACTTTGATCTTATCTAACCAGAGCACCTTCTTCCACAACTTGTGTCCCCTACATGGCTTTTGACAAACAGCAAACGGAACTTCATATGACTTGCTTTCAAAAAATGGCTTTCCTTTTACCACTCTTGCATAAAGGCCAGATTTGTGATGTACACGACTAATAGTTGTCCTGTGGACTGATTCTCCCACTTGACCTGTGGATCTCTGCAGCTCCTCTAGAGTGATCATGGGCCTCTTGGTTGCTTCTCTAATTAGTGCTCTATCTCCTTGCCTAGGCTGTCAGTTTAGGTAGATGTCAGGTCTCTGTAGGTTTGAAGTGTGTTATGTTCCTTCCTTTTTTGGATGATGGATTGAACAGTGCTCTATGAAATGTTCAGGACTTGGGATTTCTTTTAGAACCTAACCCTGCTTTTGCTTTACACTTCTCCACAACTGTATTCCTGACCTGCCTTGTGTGTTTCTTGCTTTTTATGATGCTGTTTGATCACTGATGTTCTCGAACAAACCTCTGAGGCCTTCACAGAACAGCTGTAGTTATACTGAGAATACATTACACACAGGTGGACTCTATTCACTAAGTAGGTGACTTCTGAAGGCAATTGGTCACACTGGACTTAATTTAGGGGTATCAGAGTACAGGGGGCTGAACACAAATGCATGCCACACTTTTCTGATTTTTATTTATGAAAAACTTTGAAAACTATCATTTTCTTTTCACTTCACACATTCTGTACTTGCCACCTTGTGTTGGTTCATCAAGTAAAATACCAGTAAAATACATTTAAGTTTATGGGTATAATGTGAAAAAATGTGGAAAAGCTCAAGGGGTATGACTACTTTTTCAAAGCACCGTGTATACACACGCTCAAAAAATACACCATTCATACCTGAATATTAACTTGATAGTCAGTTGGACCATGTATTGAACCATAAAGTGCAAACCCCACAACAAATATTCTTCGATTAACTGAAAACCTGAAATTATTACAAAATATAAATTAGTATCATCATTGGAAGTAATGAGTTAAACAGTAACGTATTGATAGAAATCTTTCATAAAACAGGTTCACAACTCTTTCTGCCATCCATCGGATGTATAAGTCAGGAGTATTTCCTAACATACCCTGTACCTTCAACAGCAAGGCTGCAACGCAAACCTAAGTATAGGTATACCGTGGTGTAGAACACTAACAGGATCCCATTTTATATATTAAATAGAGTAGATTACATGATATACTTGGCATATGAGAGAAGGTGAAAACACAGCTAAACGTTCAAGATCCTCTAAAAAAATAACATTTATTGTAAAATAGTAAAAACAAGACAGGGAAGAGAAGGGGGAATCAGATTGTGGTATCTCTTCCACAGCCTGTGTGTGAGACTGAATGATGAAACGTAGCTGACTGGTAAGAGCATATGGAGCAGCTCTTCAGATTCACACCCATTCATCAGTGTCTTGGTGAGAAAATGCAAATTTACAGAAATGATGGGGAGGGGAGAAGAGAGTCCCAAAATATGCATGTCAGACCACTTTTAGGCTACACAACCTATAATAGACAGCTGTGGGATTGTAAATTATTTATTTTTAGCAACAGTTACACTTTAATACTGAGGTCATGAAGAAATTAATAAACAAGCAGCTTTTTAAAATATTTTTTGACTGTATATATTTAGTGCCTTAAAATACAGTACCTTATTCGATCACTAGTGCCACTGTAGCCCCATCGACTTTCTACCTGCTGGAAGCGGTTAATATTACATTCTTTCCCACGCAAACAACACCTTGGCCTATCTATGAACTCTACTCGAGGTTTAGGGTTTACAGTAAAGTGCAGGAAAAGACTGACCACCTCCCGGTCAGTGAGTATGCCTGACTGAGCTGGGCCTAAAAAAGAAATAAAATGAGAGTAAAGTTATAGATACATTTAAGAGGACAATTAATAAACACCTTAAATACATTTAACAAAAAATATTAACATTACACAAAGCGTATCTACACTTTAAGATGACTTTCCAGAATAAGCTCCCATGTGTGGGTACATGAGATTTTTTTGAAGTTTCTAATTGATATCCTTGAGATAATGGTGGATGCTAGCTGTTGTTTCCTATACAATGCACAGAGAAAAGGTGCTCCCAAACTCTCACTCACTCCTAAGAACCATACCAGACATCATGGAGAAGGACTGAACAGCAATGATGTGAATAAAGTATTTATGGCAAGATAGAAGACTCTGTAACAGCCTTTGCGTCAGTGTCTATTTCACTACAGTTCACTTCTCCCCTCTCCACAGAATTCTATGGGTAGCTAAAATTTGATCCTTCAGTGAGCTGACAGTCCATGGATTCAGCAAAGAATTCTGATAGAATGCTTGTTTTGGGAGAGGGGAGGTGTAAATGAGCAGATAACTCGAGAAAAAGGCATTTTTCCCCTAAAAATATAAGAAACTTTTTAATATATCTTCGCCGGTGTCATCGATTTATGTTAAAGGGAGCCCCACAGAAGATTGCATATACATCCCAGACATACCTGTGTGCACTTTGTATCTGTATTACATGTCCAGGAAAAGCACTTTTATTCTGTAGGAAAACAGCTCCCAAGTGCCCAGCTCTGCTGCTGCAAGTGCCCAAAGCAAACCAGACTGAAGAGGGGAGGGCTGCTTTAGCTGCTCATATCTTTGGATTGGTAGCAGATAGAAAAATGTCTTTTTCTCTGAAAGCTGGTATTCCTAGCTTTCAAATGATACCAAAATCATAGCATTATATCAAGTATATCAGAAGATATAGCTGTTACAAATAGAGTCGGGAGAGAAAAGCTGTTTTTAGTTTCACTTTCAGCTGGGCGCTTGGGAGCTGTTTTCCAGCAGAATAAAAGTGCTTTTCCTGAACATGGACTACAGACACACAGTGCACACAGGTATGTCTAGGATGTGTATGCAATCTTCTGTGGGGCACTGCTGTTAGTTATATAGGTGAAAAACAGGTGAAAGCCTCCCTTTAAGTTGTGTGAAAACTTAGGGCCCCTTTACAAGAGAGTCAATAGATCAAGCAGTAATTGGGAATAAGCAAGTTAATTTCCAATCATTGGCCGTATATACACACCATGTTCCAAATTATTATGCAAGTTGAATTTAAGTGTCAAAGATTAAATTTTTAGTTTTTCAATGAAACTCGTTGATGGTATTGTCTCAGGGCTCTTTGGATCACTGAAATCAATCTCAGATACCTGTGATAATTAGTTTGCCAGGTGAGCCCAATTAAAGGAAAACTGGATGTTCCACAATATTAAGCAGGCCACTGTTTTCAAGTAAAATGGGAAAGAAAAAGGATCTCTCTGCTGCCGAAAAGCATCAAATAGTGCAATGCCTTTGACAAGGGATGAAAACATTAGATATTTCATGAAAACTTAAGCGTGATCATCGTACTGTGAAGAGATTTGTGGCTGATTCAGAGCACAGACGTGTTCGTGCTGATAAAGGCAGAATGAGGAAGGTTTCTGCCAGGCAAGTTCATCGGATTAAGAGAGCAGCTGGTAAAAAGCCATTACAAACCAGCAAACAGATATTTGAAGCTGCTGGTGCCTCTGGCGTCCCTCGAATCTCAAGATGTAGGATCCTTCAAAGGCTTGCTGTGGTGCATAAACCTACTATTCGGCCACCCATAACCAGTGCTCACAAGCAGAAATGGTTGCAGGGGGCCCAGACATGCATGAAGACTAATTTTCAAACAGTCTTGTTTACTGATGAGTGTCGTACAACCCTAGATGGTCCAGATGGATGGAGTAGTGGATGGTTGGTGGATGGCCACCATGTCCCAACAAGGCTGCGACGTCAGCAAGGAGGTGGAGGAGTCATGTTTTGGGCCGGATTCATGGGGAGAGAGCTGGTAGGCCCCTTTAGGGTTCCTGAAGGTGTGAAAACGACCTCTGCAAAGTATATAGAGTTTCTGACAGACAACTTTCTTCCATGGTACAAAAAGCAGAAACGTGCCTTCAGGAGCAAAATCATCTTCATGCATGACAATGCACCATCTCATGCTGCAAAGAATACCTCTGTGTCATTGGCTGCTATGGGCATAAAAGGAGATAAACTCATGGTATGTCCACCATCTTCCCCTGACCTCAACCCTATAGAGAACCTTTGGAGTATCATCAAGCAAAAGATCTATTAGGGTGGGAGGCAGTTCACATCAAAACAGCAGCTCTGTGAGGCTATTCTGACATCATGCAAAGAAATTCCAGCAGAAACTCTCCAAAAACTCACAAGTTCAATGGATGCAAGAATTGTGAAGGTGATATCAAAGAAGGGTTCCTATGTTAACATGTAACTTGGCCTGTTAGGATGTTTTGGATTTAAATAGCTTTTTATTTCAGTGAATGTGACCTCCTAATGCTGCAAATTCCACAAATGAGCATTTTCAGTTCTTAAAAACATATAAAATGTTTAGAAACTCTACTGTGCATAATAATTTGGAACATGGTGTACATGCAGCAATAATCAGAGATATATAGGGATGAACAATTGATATGACACAGTTCTATTGTTTGCAGGCAGCAAAGCCCTGTGACATGCTGCCAACAAATTATTTTTGATGCCCCATGAAAGATGTGATCACTCTAAAAATTACTGTTTGCTTGTTTATCAGCGGCACCCGTACATGGGCAATTATCTGGAACAAGCATTCGTATGTTAGTTCCCATAAATGCCCCAATCCTCGGCCTGCAGGGACCATTTAAACAGGATACAGTATTAAATACCGTATTCTTCGCTTTATAAGATGCACTTTTCCCCCCAAAAGTAGGGGGAAAATTATGGTGCGTCTTTTAAAGCGAATACAAGTAAGCGCTTCCATTATGGAAGCGCTCACTTGTATGTATAAGGTGTCGGGACCCCCATCAGACCTCAGATCAGCCCACCCAGCCCATAAGCATAAAATAAAAACCTCTCTTACCTGTCCTGCGCCACGGCTCCGCTCCGGGTCTGGCACTCCTCTGTCTTCCCGGGCCGGCTCTGCTCTGTCCTGACCGCGTACAGCATCAGGACGTAGTGCGCGCACTATGACCTGACGCTGGCCGCAGTCAGGTGACAGTGCAGCGCCGGCCTTAGAAGCCAGAGGAGCGCCAGAGCGGAGCCGCGGCGCAGGACAGGTAAGAGAGGTTTTTATTTTATCCTTATGGGCTGGGTGGGCTGATCTGAGGTCTGATGGGGATAGAGGGGGCTGATATGGGGGCTGATCTGAGGTCTGATGGGGGCACATTTGTCTAATATAGGGGCTGATGGGCTGATCTGAGGTCTGATGGGGGCAGAGTGGACTGATATGGGGGCACAGTGGGGTGATATGGGGGCACAGTGGGGTGATCTGAGGCCTGATGGGGGTGTGACATGGAGGGCTGATGGGGTTCTGACATGGAGGGCTGATATGGGGGTCTGATGTGATGTCCTGAAATTTATGGGGGGTCTGATATGAGGTGTGATGAAAAATAATTTTTTCTTATTTTCCTACTCTAAAATCTGGGGTGCGTCTTATCATCAGGTGCGTCTTATAAAGCGAAAAATACGGTATTTTTTTAAAAATAAAAACAAGATATTGACTCCTTCTATCCCAGGCCAGTTTTCACCTTCCTGCCTAGGCCTGCAGGCCTATTTTTGTGAATATGATATGTCACTGTATGTGGTAGTAACTTTGAATGGTTTTACTTATCTTATCGATTCTGAGATTGTTTTCTAGTGACACATTTCATTATAGCGGTAACGTTGGGTCATTAATTTTTTCCTTTATTACCAAAAAAATGCAAAATTTACAGAAAATTTGGAAAAATTTAGAATTTTCGAAATTTGAATTTCTCTACTTTTAAGACAGTAACACCTCATAAAATAGTTATCAATCAACATTCCTCTTATGTCTAGCTTATGTCTAGTCTACCTCTGTTGGAATGATTCTGTAAATGTAATTTTATTTTTAAAACAACGTTAAAAGGCTTAGAATTTTAGAAGCAATTTTTCACATTTTCAAGAAAATTTTCAAATTTTGTTTAAATTATACAGTGATTTTGAGGGGATTACATAAAAGAAACCATCAATAAATGGCCCATTTTGGAAACTACACCCCTAAAATTATTTAAAACTGATGTTACAAACTTTTTTAACCCTTGAGGTTTTCAACAAGAGTTAAAAGGAAAATGGAGGTGATATTTCAAAATTAATTGATTTTTTTGTAGATTTTTTATATTAATCCATTTTTGTCCTGCAGCACAGCAATGGTTAACAGCAAAATATACCACTTCTGTAAACCCTGTTTCTGTAAACTGAAACACCCCATATGTGGTCGTACACTGCTTTATGGCCACATAGGCAGTGGTCAGAAGGGAAAGAGGGCTGTATGATTTTTGGAGGGCAGATTTTGTTGAAATGGTTTTTGGAAGCCATGTCTTTGAAGAGACCCTGAGGTACCCCCAAAAAGTGACCCCATTTTGGAAACCACACCCCTCAAGAAACAGTAAGGGGTGTACTGTACTTTTACAGAATTTAGAAACACTTGGCTGTGAAAATTAAAAATTTAATTTCTTCCATTAAAATTTGTAGTTCTAAATTTTTCATGTTCATATGTGGTAACAGGAGAAAAGCACCCCATGAATTTGTTACCCATTTTCTCCTTACATCCCATATGCGGTCGTAAACTGCCATAGGGGCACACTGCAGGACTCAGAAGGGAAGGAGCACCATATGACTTTTACAGCATTCCTGGGGTACCAGTACAGCCATTTTCTGACAACCATACACTTTTCTCCATGTGAGGACTTATTTTTTTGTGGGATGAGTGGCCATCATCATTGGTTCTATTTTGGGGCACATACAACTTTAAGATCACTTTTTATTTAGCTTTTTGGGAATCAGGATAAAGAAATGCAACAATTCTGTCATTGATTTTTGGGTTTTGTTATTGTGGCATACACTGTGTGGGGAAAAATGACATGTTATCTTTATTCTGATGGTCAGTATGATGAGTATATATCTTATGTTTTATCACTTTTACACAAGGCATTTTTGAAGAAAAATCATGTTTTTGCCTCACCATTTTCTGAAAGCCATATTTTTTTTGGTGGACAATTGTCTTATGTGGGGGCTCATTTTTGTGGGATGATATTACGCATTTTATAAGGTGAGGTGACAAAAAATGAATGTTGTGGCAGTGTTTTTGTTTATTTTTACAGCTTTCACTTCACAGGTTAGATCATTTTTATAGAGCAGGTTTGTTGAAAAAAAAATCTTGTTTTTGTACTGCCATTTTCTGAGAGCCATTTTTTTTTCTGGTCATTGTCTTATGTGGAGGATCATTTTTTGTGGGAGGTGGTAATGTTTTCATTGGTACTATTTCAGGGTACATATTACTTTTTGATCGCTTGGTATTACACTTTTTGTGAGACAAGGCGACAAACAATGGCTTTTTTAGCACAGTTTTTAGTTGTTTTTTACAGTGTTCATTTAACAGGGTGGATCATGTGATCATGTTGATATGGAAGCGGCTATACCGAATATGTCTTTTTCACCGATTTTTTACAATTTTACATGACTTAATTATGGAAAAGGGGAGATTTTTTACTTGGAACTTTATTTTTTTTTATTATTATGTAAAACCCTTTTTCTTTTTTTACTTTTAATTTTTGTCCCACTATGGGACTTTAACTTTTGGGGGTCTGATGCCCTCCACAATGCATTATGTATTGTAATGGATTGCCTGTTGGTGTATTACACTGACATCATGCCTATGAAACCCAGCTTGGGGGGGTGGATCTCATAGGCTTCAGGAGAAGGCAAGCCCTGATGTCTGTGCAAGGAATCGTGCTGCCTTCCAAGCCATTGGGTCCCCGTCACCACAGAGTGAGGGACGGAGAGGGTGCTATTACCCTACACAAACCCCCTACATGCCGCGGTCAGCGCTGACCACAACACAGAAGGGGTTAAATGTGTCAGCATTGGTGTATTCACAGATGCCGATGTATACAGCAGAGGCTCAGCTGTCATGAACAGCCGAACCCCTGCAGCTGATTGATAGGGGGGTAGCTCCTGCACCTTCCAAATCACAGTACCGTACATGTACGTGGCTGAGCAGCAAGTCATGTCTGTAGCACCGTACAGGTACTGTGCTGGTCAGGAAGACGTTAAGACCTGGCCACTTTTAATCTTCCTGACCCTGCCTAATTTAGCACATCTTGATAGAAGTAAACTCCAATAATGCATCAAATAAGTAGTAGGATTTGCACATCCTCCAGCAGCATTCCGCCACGTGGTGCACGCAGCTCTCCATTCTCTAAAGAGGTGATTAAGGTCTGGGAGGGACTAAAGTGTTGGCCAGAATTTACTATGAGATGCTGGCTGAATTAAATGGGTTATCCTATGAATAATGTAAAAAAAATGAAAATCACATATCATTTAGTACATGACAATTTATTTCTAACAAGTTTAGAACAAACCCTGTAGCTCAAACGGATCCACAGATCTCCCCATTCATTGCTCTTCTAGAGTTATTTCAAGCCGGCAGCTTTGGGGGAGTGGGTGTCTTTTCTGCTGCAGCTGGTAGCAGCTGAAGGATGGAACTGAGCATGTACTTCCATCTCAGTGAGCTAGATAAAGCTGGATAAAAAAAGGGCATACAGAAGTTGGCCCTATACAGACATATTTCATTGAATAACTGAGCGGCTACACTAAGTTTTTTATCACATACAATTAGAAAAATATTCAGACTTGACCGCGGCGAATCAATGGATGTCGTATATCTGGACTTCTCCAAAGCATTTGACACTGTACCGCATAAAAGGTTAGTATATAAAATGAGAATGCTTGGACTGGGAGAAAATGTCTGTATGTGGGTAAGTAACTGGCTCAGTGATAGAAAACAGAGGGTGGTTATTAACGGTACATACTCAGATTGGGTCACTGTCACTAGTGGTGTACCAAAGGGGTCAGTATTGGGCCCTATTCTATTCAATATATTTATTAATGATCTTGTAGAAGGGTTGCAAAGTAAAATATCAATTTTTGCAGAGGACACTAAACTGTGTAAAGTAATTAACACAGAAGAGGACCGTACACTGTTACAGATGGATCTGGATAGATGGAGGCTTGGGCAGAAAAGTGGCAGATGAGGTTTAACACTGACAAATGTAAGGTTATGCATATGGGAAGGAATAATGCAAGTCACCAGCACATACTAAATGGTAAAACATTGGGTAACTCTGACATGGAAAAGGACCTAGGAATTTTAGTGAACAGCAAACTAAGCTGTAGAAATCAGGGTCAGACAGCTGCTGCCAAGGCCAATAAGATAATGGGTTGCATCAAAAGAGGCATAGATGTCCGTGATGAGAACATAGTCCTGACACTTTACAAATCACTAGTCAGACCACACATGGAGTACTGTGTATAGTTCTGGGCTCCTGTGAACAAGGCAGACATAGCAGAGCTGGAGAGGGTTCAGAGGAGGGCAACTAAAGTAATAACTGGAATGGGTGGACTACAGTACCCAAATAGATCAAAATTAGGGTTATTCACCTTAGAAAAAAGACGACTGAGGGGAGATTTAATAACTATGTATAAATATATCAGAGGTCAGTACAGAGATCTCTCCCATGATCTATTTATCCCCAGGACTGTGACTATAACGAGGGGACATCCCCTGCGTCTGGAGGAAAGAAGGTTTGTACACAAACATAGAAGAGGATTCTTTACGGTAAGAGCAGTGAGACTATGGAACTCTCTGCCTGAGGAGGTGGTGATGGTAAGTTCACTAAAAGAGTTCAAGAGAGGCCTGGATGCATTTCTTGAGGGTAATATTACAGGTTATAGTTACTAGAGATGGGTTGTTGATCTAATGAGTTATTCTGATTGCCTGATTGGAGTCGGGAAGGAATGGTTTTCCCCTAAAGTAAGTAAAATTGGCTTTTACCTCACAGGATCAACTTGCAGGATAAAAGGCTGAACTAGATGGGCAGATGTCTTTTTTCAGCCTTATATAAACTATGTTACTATGTTAAACTAAACTATATGTGGTGATCAACTGCTGTATGGGCTTTCCACAAAGGAAGAAGTGGCATTTGGAGGGCAGAATTTGCTGCAGTGGATTTTGGGCACAATGTTGCATTTCAAGAGTCCCTGATGTACTCTTACAGTGAAAGTAGGAGTTTGGAGTTGGTGCTTTGACCCCACAGACTTTTCATAGAATTTAGAAACACTTGGCTGTGAAAACGAAAGGTAAAGTTTTTTTCCAATAATATGTTGCATTAGCCCCAGATTTTTCATTTTTCACAAGTGGCAACAGGAGAGAAAGCACTCCACAAGCACTCCAGAATTTGTTATGCATTTTCTCCTAAATTGGGCAACACCCCATACGCAGTCATACTACTGTACAGAAACAGCTCAGGGCTTGGAAGGGAAGGAGTGTCATATAACTTTTGGAGGGCAGATTTTGCTGGAATGGTTTTTGGAGAGCCATGTCTCAATTGAAGAGACCCTGAGGCACCCCTTCAGTGGAAACCCTCAAAACGTGACAGTTTTAAAAACAACACCCTTCAAAGAATTTACAAAGGGGTGTAGTTTGTGCTTTGATCCCACAAGTGTTTCATCGAATTTAGAAACGCTTGCTTTAGCCCCAGATTTTTGATTTGCACAAGGGTCACAGGAGAAAAAATGTTACACATTTCTCCTGAATCTGGCAACACCCCACTGGTGTACAGAAACACCTCAGGGCTAAAAAGGGAATGAGTGCCATATGGCTTTAGGTTGCAGATTTAGCTGAAATGGTTTTTGAGTACCATGTCTCATTTGAAGAGACCCTGAGGTACCCTACATTGAAAACTCTCAAAAAGTGCTCCCTTTTTAGAAACGACATACTTCAATGAATTTAGTGAGGGGTGTAGTTAGTGGCATTTCATATAATTTAGAAACACTTAGCTGTGAAAATTAAAAAAAAATCCCTACAATTTGTTACCCATTTTCTCCTCAAACTGGCAACACCCAATATGTGGTTGTAAACTGCTTTTTGGGAACACTGCTGGGTTCAGATGTGCATTTGAGGCTTAGTTTGGTGATTTATACAGCACTAGCCGACAAATTCAGAGGCTCTGAGGTTAAATAAAGAAAAAGAACCCCTCAATAAGGGACCCCATTTTGGAAACCACACCCTTCACAGAATTTACCAAGGGATGTAGTGAGCATTTTGACCACACAGGTGTTTTGCAAAAATTAATTCACTGCAAAGTGAAAATTGCAATTTTTACACAGATATCCCATTTTATTGTCCAATATGTTGTGCCCAGTGTATGTCAGTATGAAAAGCAAGCCCTTTTTTCATACTGTGCTTCCAGGTTTTACAAACACCCTACATGTGGCCCACATCTTTTACCTGGACATGCAACAAGGTTCAGGAGTAAAAGAGCACCATGCTTATTGTTGCCAATCTGGTGAATTACACATCTTGTGCTGACTGAACTGTAGGGGCTCCGGGATGAAATAATAAATGGAACCATGTGAAGTCACTCCATTTTGTAAATTAAGGTATTTATTAACCAATTCCAGACCGGGCCACTTACCCCTTCCTGACCAGGCCTAATTTTGCAGATCTGACATGTGTCTCCTTCATGTGGTAATAACTTTGGAACGCTTTAACTTATCCAAGCCATTCAGAGATTTTTTTCTTGTGACACATTGTACTTCATGTTAAAAGGTAAAACATATTGACTCAAATTTACCATTATTTATTAAAAAAAAAATCCAAACGTTAACGAAAATTCACTGTTTTCTAAATTGGAATCTCTCTGCTTTTAAGACAGATAGTGATGCCTGATAAAATATTTATTAATTAACATTCCCATATGTCTACTTTATGTTGGCATCATTTTGGTATAATTTTATTTTTTTTAGAACGTTAGAAGGTTTAGAATTTTAGAAGCAATTTTTGAAATTTTCAAGAAAAGTTCCAAAATCAACTTTTTTTTAAGGACCAGTTCAGTTTTGAGGTCACTTTGAGGAGCTCACATAATAGAAACCACCCATAAATGACCAAATTTTAGAAACTACACCCCTGAAACTATTCAAAACTGGTTTTAGAAATGTTGTTAACCCTTTAAATATTCCACAGGAATTAAAGCAAAATAGATGAGAAATTTCAAAAATGTCACTTTTTTCAGCTTTTCCATTTTGATCAATTTTTTTCTGTAACACATCAAGGGTCAACAACAAAACAAACCTCAATATTTATTACCCTGATTCTGCAGTTTGCAGAAACACCCCAGATGTGGTCATATACCACTGTATGGGGACACAGCAGGGCACAGAAGGCAAGGAGCGCCGTGTGATTTTTGGAGGGCAGATTTTGTTGAAACGGTTTTTGGTCGCCATGTTGCATTTGAAGAGACCCTGAAGTACCCCCACAGTGAAAACCCCAAAAAAGTGACCACACTTTTTAAACTACACCACTCAGGAAATTTTTAAGGGGTGTAGTGAGCACTTGACCCTACAGGCGTTTCATAGAATTTATAACCCTTGGCTGTGAAATTGAAAAATTAGAATTTTTTTTTTTTTTTTTTTTACAAGAAAATGGTGCGTTAGGCCCAAACTTACTTTTTCACAAAAGACAACAGGAGAATATACCCCAACAATTTGCTAACCATTTTCTTCTGAATACAGTAGCAGCCCAATTGTGGCCGTAAACTGTTATTTGGGGATACACCAGGGCTCAGAAGAGAAAGAGCGGATCTGGATTTTCCAACATGGAATTTTCTGTCATGGTTTTTAAGAGCGATAACTTTTTTTATTTTTTGTTGACTGAGCTGCAGGAGGGCTTATTTTTTGCGGGACAAGCTGTGCTTTTTATTGGCACCATTTCAAGGTACATTTGGCTTTTTATTTCATTTTTTGGGAGGTGAAGTCACCAAAAAAAAATGCTGTTTGGTGTCATTTTTCTATATATATTTTTTTTTTTACACCGTTCACTTTCTGGGGTAGATCATGTTATATTTTTATAGATCTAGTTGTTACGGACGCTACAATACCAAATATGTCTAGTTTTTTTTTTTTTAATGCTTTACGCAATAAGAACATTTTTAGAATTATTGTTGCCATTTTCTTAGAGCCATATTTTTTTAATTTTTCTGGCTAAGGTCTTGTGTGAGGGCTTGTTCTTTGCGGGATGAGGTGACAACTTTATGATTGATTGATATGTTTTTTGGGAGGCGACTAAAAAAGCTGTTTTGGCATAATATTTGTTTTTTATGCGGTTCACTTGATGGGGTAGATTGTGTGATATTTTTGTAGAGCCAATTGTTACGGACGCAACAATACCAAATATGTCTTTTTTTTACACAATAAGAGCATTTTCAGAAAAAAAAATCCTGTTTTTGTGTTGCCATTTTTTTTTTTTTTTAAGAAGGAAAAAGTTTCTAGCCATGGCAGCGTGCACCTGCACATTGGGATGTGCTGACTGACCCCCTTTTTTTTGCAGTTGTACTAATACTGGAGGTGTGGCTACTCCAGCCAGTCTTGCACTCCTGACAAGCCTGTCTGCCCCAAAGGCGGATTTTAATAAGAGTAAGTATAAAGCTGTAGCCTGCTCTTAGTATATGTATTGTAAGCAGTGAGGCACCAGAGGAAGTGAGTGGGCTCAGCATGCATGTTGGTACCTGCATCCCAGGATTTAATTGAGGCCTTTAAAGGGATTGTCCAAGTTCTGAAAAAAAAATATATAGCACTGTAAATCTGATGGGCAGCAATATATAACTAAGTTCAGCAAGTTTTAGGCAAAAAAAAAAAAAAATCTATATTTCCTCATTTCCCTGGTTCTCTTCCTGCCTTTGTTTACATGCAATAACAACAATCTCAGCCCCTCCCCCCTCCCCTGCAAAGGCAGTGAATACAAGTGCTGAGTGACATGTCTGCCTGCTGGGATACTCAGCAGCATGTTGTATGTGTAGGACTACAAGTCCCAGCTGTACAATGACACTGCTGATACACACAGGAAATTCTCCCTACCCGTTCTTGTACAATACAATTCCTCTATAGCTCCTTGCCCAGCATTTGTCTCCTCTCACTGCTGCAGCTACTATTTGTTGTAAAGCCTTGAGGGGTTAATGTTTTATCTGAAGGAATCCAGGGAGAGAGCAGATAGCAGCCCGGCAAAGAAAGGGGGCGTGGCCGGTGACGTCTCGTGTACAGACTGTTATCTGAACTCTGAGGCTTGTGCACGAAACATCACAGACCAGGGAGATAAGCTGACATCACAGGTCATGTGACCCTCAGTCAACTCTGAGAAACCAGCAACTTTAGAAACACAAAGTATATGGGAAAGTTGTTATACCTGACAAGTTAGAAACATATAAAGAACAAAAAAATAACTCGGACAACCCCTTTAAGGCACCAAAAATGGCAAAGGTAGAGTGGACCCAGCATGCATGTGGAACCAACACTCCCTGAATTTACTGGTGGCCATTATGGCACACAACAGGTAGGAATTAGTGTTAGGTTCCTGTCTTAAAGAGATCGCCTTGACGTTTGGCAGACGGGCCCAAATAATTTTGTACAAAATGTATTTGCCAAGAATCTCAATTTTGAGAAGTGAACCAATTTTGGAAACTCTAACCATCAAGGTGTGAGGTGAGAATTTTGGCACCACAGGAATTTTGCAGAAATTAATGTGCAGGCAACTGGGCAAAAGAAAAATTGCACGTTTTCCACAGATGACATTTCAGCGTCCGATGTATTGTTGTCAGCTTTTGCCAGCTAAGAAGCACAACACCTTTTAAATTGTTAGACGGGTTCTACAGTGTACTGAATGCCATAAACATGGACGTAAACTGTTGTTTGGGTACGCTACAGGGTTCAAAAGGGAAATACCTCCTTTTGACTTTTGCACATCAGCTTTTGCTGGATTGGTTTATGGGCTTCATGTTGTTTTTGAATAGCCTCTGGGGTACCAGGACAGCCATTTTCTGACAACGTTATGGAGATGTATGAGGGCTTATATTTTTTCACTTTTTATTTCGCTTTTTGGGAAGCAGGATAAAAGAAAGGCTTAAATTCTGCCATTGCTTTTTGGGTTTTGTTATTGTGGACTACACTGTGTGGGGAAAATGACATCTTTATTCTGATGGGCAGTTTTGACACTTTTACACAAAACATTTAAAAAAAAATAAAATTTTACGTAGCCTTTTTTAAAGAAACATTTTTTAAAAATTTTCTGGTAATGGTTTATGTGAGGGCTCACTTTTTGCAGGATGAGGCGACGTTTTCACTGATATTTTGGAATACAAAAGATTTTTCAATTACTTCATATAATTTTTTGGGGGACGAGACGACCATAAAATGGCTGTTCTGGCAATATTTCTATTTATAATTTTTCTTGGAGTTTATCTGACAACGTAGATCATGGGATATTTTTTATAGAGCTGGTTGTTACAGATGCAGTGATACCTAATATGTCTTTGTGGCTTGATGTGGATAATGGGCATTTTTTTTTTTTTATTTGAAACTTATTTTTGTAAAGCACATTTTTAAACTTTTTTTGTCCCACTATGAGAGTTCTATTGGGTGTCTGATCCCTTTCCCAATACAAGTATGATACATGCTGTACTGTACTGCATTGGAATTGAATGGGCAAGAGCAGCTCGTGTACATGTACGGCACGGGTCAGGAAGGGATAAAATATATATTGACTTGGCAAAGGCCCCATGGAGCAGGGCTGAAAGGTTGCATGGAATAAAAGATCCACAACTTTTTGCACAAGCCTGGTGTGCTGCCTCATCTTTTGTTATTTATCGATTGAAGACTCTGAGCCTGGAGCCATTGAGGATTTTTGCACCCGCCTTCACCTTTACTGTGCTGCTGTGTTTTTTCTGTTTGGATATATATAGTACAGACCAAAAGTTTGGACACACCTTCTCATTCAAAGAGTTTTCTGTATTTTCATGACTATGAAAATTGTAGATTCACACTGAAGGCATCAAAACTATGTACATGTGGAATTATATACTTAACAAAAAAGTGTGAAACAACTGAAAATATGTCTTATATTCTAGGTTCTTCAAAGTTAGCCACCTTTTGCTTTGATTACTGCTTTGCACACTCTTGGCATTCTCTTGATGAGCTTCAAGAGGTAGTCACCTGAAATGGTATTCCAACAGTCTTGAAGGAGTTCCCAGAGATGCTTAGCACTTGTTGGCCCTTTTGCCTTCACTCTGCGGTCCAGCTCACCCCAAACCATCTTGATTGGGTTCAGGTCTGGTGACTGTGGAGGCCAGGTCATCTGGCGTAGCACCCCACCACTCTACTTCTTGGTCAAATAGCCCTTACACAGCCTGGAGGTGTGTTTGGGGTCATTGTCCTGTTGATAAATAAATGATGGTCCAACTAAACGCAAATCGGATGGAATAGCATGCCGCTGCAAGATGCTGTGGTAGTCATGCTGGTTCAGTATGCCTTCAATTTTGAATAAATCCCCAACGGTGTCACCAGCAAAACACCCCCACACCATCACGCCTCCTCCTCCATGCTTCACAGTGGGAACCAGGCATGTAGAGTCCATCCATTTACCTTTTCTGCGTCACACAAAGACACGGTGGTTGGAACCAAAAATCTCAAATTTGGACTCATCAGACCAAAGCACAGATTTCCACTGGTCTAATGTCCATTCCTTGTGTTCTTTAGCCCAAACAAGTCTCTTCTGCTTGTTGCCTGTCCTTAGCAGTGGTTTCCTAGCAGCTATTTTACCATGAAGGGCTGCGGCACACATTCTCCTCTTAACAGTTGTTGTAGAGATGTGTCTGCTGCTAGAACTCTGTGTGGCATTGACCTGGTCTCTAATCTGAGCTGCTGTTAACCTGCGATTTCTGAGGCTGGTGACTCGGATGAACTTATCCTCCGCAGCAGAGGTGACTCTTGGTCTTCCTTTCCTGGGGCGGTCCTCATGTGAGCCAGTTTCTTTGTAGCACTTGATGGTTTTTGCGACTGCACTTGGGGACACTTTCAAAGTTTTCCCAATTTTTCGGACTGACTGACCTTCATTTCTTAAAGTAATGATGGCCACTCATTTTTCTTTACTTTACTTCTTTACTTTAAAAGGCAAGAAATCCCACTTATTAAACCTGACAGGGCACACCTGTGAAGTGAAAACCATTTCAGGCGACTACCTCTTGAAGCTCATCAAGAGAATGCCAAGAGTGTGCAAAGCAGTAATCAAAGCAAAAGGTGGCTACTTTGAAGAACCTAGAATATAAGACATATTTTCAGTTGTTTCACACTTTTTTGTTAAGTATATAATCCCACATGCGTATATATATATATATATATATATATATATATATATATACACATATATTTTTTTTTTTTTTTCCCTATCACAGTTTTTATTGTTTATCTTCCGTACATTATTACGGGGGCAGTCATCTTATGCGCTACTCTGCTAATACTTAATAGGATTTCAAAGATTTACTTGCAGCCATACGGACATGGAAAATTTGTCTTTAAAAATGATTTCTTTAGTGGAGTGTTCTGAGCATGCTGTGTGTCCTATGCAGATGTTGGGCTGGCAGAGGGAGGACAAGTGACGTGACATTCACCTATTTTCAATGGTACATCCTGTGAGATGATAATAAAATGACTACCGAAAATATCTCTACACAGAACAGGAGGTGTCAGTCTTATATGAGTGGTCAGTAGGAAAAAAGCAAAAATTCTGCATTATTTATTTTTTAATCATAGATGACGAAATGGAAAAAAAAACACATTAAAAATTGTTATATGTTTAAAAGGGTTTTCTGATACCCCAAAAATGTAGCTAGAAAATTTAGATTAAGGCAGATAATGTAGTAAGAAAAGAAGCATTACTCACCTATTCAATCACCCTGTCATTCAGACGAGATGGCCTTGCAGCAATGAGGTGCCCAAATGCCCTGCAGCGGTGACATGCCTGAGGTTAGTAATTGTCTGCAGTGATCATGTGGAGTATCTGGTGTGTGATCTCTGCACTATAGAAAACAATGATTGCCAGGAGCACCAAAGTAGAGGCACTGGAACAACAGGGGATAGAATGGTGGAGTAATGCTTCTTTTCTTATTTCATAACAGCTACTTTATTCAGCTTAGCTGAATTTTTGGGTTCTCGGAATTACACCTTTAACATAAAAACTTGATTTAAACAATAGGTTATTTTCTGACTTCAAACTCATTTTAAAGTGAATATCTACTCGAACAGGTTTAAAGTTGTATGTGGATTATTTTATATACACAGTCGAGTCACATTATTATGAACACTTACTACTTACAACATTGGCTTTCAGTAGCTCGTGAAGGAAGCTGAGGAGTATAAAAGGTGTGTGATTTTCTGTCTGCACACATATCCCTCTCTGATGTCATGGGTAAAATGGGTGGTTTATAAGAGCTGCAAAAGGGAACAATGGCTGGCTTTCAGGCTAAGGGTGGCAGTATTTCTGAAACTGCACAGTTTGTGAACTGCTCACATGCTGCTGTGGTAAAAGTGTATCGTGAGTGGAAAAACAGCACCATTAAAAATAAGCGAAGGGGAATCTGTGGAGAACAACAGGTCATTGATCTAAGAGGTGAATGTTGGTTATGAGGGTGGACCGACATGCTACAGGTGAGCAGGTCAACGCCAAAATGAACCATGGAGTTACCATACATGTGTCTAAACAGCAGTTCGGCTAATCCCAATGCATATGGGGTTCTGGAGCAGACAGATGGTCACTGCACCTCTGCCACCATGAAAATGCGATGTAAGCTGTAGACAGCATGTTATATAGCAGGAGGAGCTGAGCAGGTTATTATATAGTTTTATGGGGAAAGATTCAGTAAAACTTGCATTTTATACATATAAATTCCTGCTTATTCTGGGCTTTGGTTGGTCCTATCAGTAACTGACAGCTTTCTCTGTATACATGTGTCACTGACTGTCAATCACTGATAGGACCGCCTCCTCAATCAATTTGCTCACCATCTCCTGCTCCATAACATTCTGCCTGCCGCTCAAACGCCATTTTCAATGTGACAGGTTCCCTTTAATTTTGGCAGCAGTATCGGAAATTAACTTCTGCCAATTGGCAAAGGGTTGCCGTCTCCGTTAAGTCACGTTTTTTGCTTCAATAAATGGATGAACATTGTTGAGATAAATTAGAACGAAGACCCTGCAACCATTGCTAGAAAAACACTGTTGCTGGTGGCAGCGTTTTGAATGTTTTTGTAGCATTCTCTGGGCCTACTCATCCGTTTGGAAGGCACTCTCAACGATTTGGGCATAAATCCATCTTTGCAGATCACGTACACCCATACATACATACTGACTTGTCTTCCCTGAGGTGTATGGGAAATGTCCAACATTGGTAGGAAAAGCATGACCAAGCCTTCCAAGTACTACCCTGGTCCTCTAATTCCACTCACTTTAACCCAACAGAGCCCTATGGAACATCCCCCAGGAACCCTTCAGCAGGTGTAGGATTCACTGCAGTCAGCATGGCTCCAGATACCCGTGACAACCTATAAGGACCTTACTGCGTCACCCCCAGCATGCCTAGCTGCTGACTGTGCTGCACACAGCGGTTACTCAGGATGCTAGCTGATGGTCATAATAATGTGACTCAACTGTGTACCTTTATAGTGGTCAGAGCTCATTTTTTTCTGATAAAAGGCTTCAATTCCCCACCATATACATACATGCAGTACTTTAATAATAATTTTGTGATGAGACTTGGAACAGTGTGTTTTTGTATTTTTATTTATTTATTTTATTTTTTTTAAGCTTAGGTGGCCATGCAGAATATATTCAATTTACACTGAGGCCCATTTTCAACAGGCTGACGAAATCCATGTCTATGTAGAGGATTTTCGGCACTGTATCAGAAAAATAGAGCATATTAAGATATCAATCACCACAATTTTATACCCAAAAATGACATAATAAAATTCATTTTGAAGGGAGCCTGTCAGTTCATGTAGCATGAAAGAGCAATGAATTGCTGCAGTGGTTCAGAGAAAGTATAGTCTTAAAAAGTGCCAGGGGAAAAACTGTCAAAAAGCATCTCTTCTCTGGGTTCTCCCTGCCCAGCTAAGCATGAAGGTTGATTGACAGAGGTTTCCCAGCTTAGAGAACCAGAAGGAGAGACAAGGCCAGTGGATGCTTCTTTCTAAGCCTGACAATTTTAAAAACCTGTTTTCTCTGAAGTGTTGCAGCTTTAAGTGTATAAATACACAATTAGATCACTGAAACAGGCCAGCTTAAATTTAAAATGTTCACTATCAAAAATGCAAAACAATAAAACAAGGCAACATCCCATGCCCACACACAATCAATACAAATATGTTCACTGAAGGATACCTGCTGCAAATTCTTCAATGGTCATAAGTGGGAAACGGATAAGTGATAATGCTTTGCCGAGTGCTTTCCGTTTGTTTTCTGATGTTATTGGCTGCTGCTGCCTCTGGCACTCTGCATCAGACCAGCGTACAACTGCATTAAAGAGTCTGATCTCACGAATCCCTAACGTATCCCGTTCTAAGACTGCAACAAGGGTATCTGGACAAAAGCAGAAACACAGTGTAAATACAAGTAGCCCATATGTGCTGTCTATCTAAGAGGCACATTGTTTTTTAATACAGTGTAGTGATAATGCCATCATATTTTGAAAAACAGCATTTTCACTTTCTTCATTTTCATAAAGTCACTACACTCTTAAAAAACTAGTTCCTGGTTCAGCTATCTTAGGAACTTCCATAAAAGTGAACGGAGAGCACATTGCACATGTGTATTGTGCTCTCTTTCACTTCAATGACCCCTTTCTGGACATAGGAGCAGGTCGCAGAGGTGGGCCCAAAGGTGTCACTTGAAGATTCTGGGCCCCAGTGCAAAATCTATAACAGAGCCCTCCCAGAATGCACTTTCTATAATACTGGTGTCTTCTTATGAGGAACAAGGGTCTTTGTGCACCCTCAGGCTCCTGGGTCCGGTAGTGACTGCTATCTCTGCACCCCCAGTAGCTACATCCCTGGGTGGGACCCACACCTGTCTGACTTTGATTACATAACCTGGCGCTATTACATCAATTTCTAAGATGGAAACACCCCTTTGAAGGTGTTGTCCAGAAGGGGGCGGACTGGAAACTTAGAGGTATTCCCATCTTGGACATTGGGGGCGTGCACCTTTACTTAGAGGAGCCTTTAATGGAGCCTAAAAAAGTGCAGGACAGCGCACCACACATGTACAGCAGCCTTCCATTCATTTCTAGGAAACTGATGAAAATAGCTGAGTAGCTGTTCTTGCGCAGTGCACTTCTCATTCATGTCGATGGAACTTCTGAAAATAGCCTAGCTAGCATGCCACTCAACTATTTTCGGCAATACCATAGAAATAAATGGAGGGCAGGCGTGCATGTGTGGCTCATCCTCCTGCACTCTCCGGGCTTCGTTCTAAGTATAAGTGAGACCCGCATCTATCAGACAATACCCCTATCAGACAATGGCCCTAGAAAAAACTAAACTAAAAAGTAAGTTGTCCCATATTGGCGTATCCAAATTGACAGAAGGCAGGACCAATATGAGTAGGTAGGGCCAGCAATACTGTAGTGCAGCACAAAATACGGCCCAGCAGAACCAAACATACAGTGCAGCACAAAATACTGCCGCCTCTACCGCAGCAATCAACTCTATCACCATCCTGAGGACGGCAATGCAGTTGAATGCCGGAGAGCCATTTTTTCTGCCAGCCAGGTGCTTAAAAATAAATAAAAAATAAATAAATAAATAAATTTATATATATATATATATATATATATATATATATATATATATAAATATATATATATAATCACACTCACCGATCCTTGGTCCTGCAGCCACATCTGTGATGAATCGTTCAAGCCACGGAGAACTGTGAATAGCCGCCACAGTCACAGGACCATGGCACCTCCCGATCCTATGGTGTCCAGAAATGGCCATGAACAGGGGAGTGGTGGGACCATGGACAGGTGAGTGAAGCTTTTATGTTCAGGGGCACAAGGTGGGATCCCAGGTGTTGTCTGCTATAAAACTGGACAACCACTTTAATCTTATAAGCTTTTTCAAACATATTTTATTAGATCACAAATACGAATATATACTGTATATGAAACGCAAGATAAATCACAGTGTGGAACAAAAAGCTGAGGTATAAACCCGTATGCGCCAATTGGCTGGAAAATTGGTATTCGACACTCTGAGGTCTTCCAAGACTTTTCTGCTCTCTCACTTTCCTCCATCCCCTTTTACGTTTTTTAATGCAACAACAATGTCATATGTCACAGTGACACCGACATATATAGCCATGAGTGAATGCATGACTGTTAACCGCTTCATTACTGGAGCGTTTATCCCCCTTCCTTACCAGGTGAGTTTTTCAGTTGTAGCAATGCGTCTATCTAACTGCAACTATTACAAAAGGTTTTTTTTTCTTCTAACTATTACAAAACATTTCTAAAACCATTACCGTACGCTTGTATTCTGAAAATGAGCACTATTTTTGTAATTTATCCGCATTTTGGTGGCCTATTTTTCTATTGCTGGTTCTATAGCACCGTACTGCCAGAAAAATTTTGTACAGCGCCAAAACACTACAAGCCCCTTGAAAGTGAATTTTTTTAGGTTATTCGCCTGAGGCGTGTACATAGTCCAATTACTATTGCTAATACTAGTAACTATTGCTATATCTTTTACATTTTCTTTTTTTATTAAATTTTTTTAAGTGAATTAATCTCTTTCTGCCACAGTCAAGGCAGGAAGAAATTAATTCCCAGCCTGCAGGCTGACATTTCATTTTAAAGCCAGCAGATGGCGCTCTTACATAAGAAAAAGCGCTCCCTGCTGGGTTTCTACTTCAATGTAATAACACTTGTAGCAGAATGCTACAAGCGTGTATAAGAAACACACCACTCCCGCTGGCCACGGCACACCTCCCTATGACATTGTCATCATACAATGTAACCCAGCTCTTTTATACGTCGGGTTACAGATAAGAGCCTACCGCCAAGTGGTTAACAAATGGTCATATTAGAAACCTTTCAAACATTGTCTTTTATTGAGGGCACCCATAGAAATGCAATGAACTCTCATTCACACATGTGCAATGCACTCTCATTCACTTTCAGGGCCCGTTTTAGAGATAGGTATGGGCAGGGCAAGTGGCGCAAGCTCGAAGATTAGTGGGGGGCGGTGGCAAGGTCATGGGAAATGAGCGCTTCCATCATGGAAGCGCTCATCTTTCTACATTTAACTGTACTGCTGTCCTCAGCAAGGCGATACAACTGGATGCTGCGGAGGGGTACAGGAGAGACGTCTCCCTTCCCTGCCCTCCCCGTACCCTTAGGAGGTATTTTCTTTTGTACTAGTGTCCATTATAAGGGGGCAGTTTTTTCACCATAAGGAGAATTATTACTACTGGGGGCATCATGGTGAGCTTTATTACTACTGGAGGACTACGGAGAACATGATTACTAGTATGGGCACTATGGAAACATGTTTACTTCTGGGGCACAGTGAGGACTTAGGGACTACTGGGGGCACTCTTACTACTAAGTGCAACTCTGGGAGAGAATTATTACTATTGGTGGGACTTCTGGGAGAACTATGACTGTGTGGGCAACCTGGCACAGTATCACCACAGCAGAATTATTTTTGGGGGACATTAGGTTTGTGGCACTATTAGTGTCAGGGGCACTATTTGCCTGGCATAGTTATTTTTAAGGCACTGTGTGCCAATAATTATTGAAGGGGACACTATCTGTTTGGTACTAGTATTTTCAGGTGGACTATATCTGCAGTATAATATTGGGGAGCATAGTGGGCAGTATTGGGGTGGAAGGATGGGGTGTTTAGAAGGTGGGAGGGAGGATGATGAAAAAATATGGAAACATATCTGTTTGTCAAACTCTGCAGAGCTGAGACAGTTTAAAGATATCATCATGGCAGTCTGGTCTGAAAGGAGAAGATGAAGAAAGAGAATATCTTCATCAGAGGAGATATCAGTGGTTGTATGTGACACTCTATTACCCTGTATGTTTTGGCAGCAGAAAATCTAGGTGCACACCTAGGTATGAGTTTCAGAGGTGGGACCACAGCTAACTGACTTTGATGGCATATCCTAGTGATAGCGTGCGCCATGGCTGCCAGGTTTCTACCGCTTTCAACAGCAGACACCCAAGGCTAGTGTCTGCAATTGGTTATAAGTAGGGGTATTCTCATTTCAATAATCATGTCTATTTGTGCTCCTTAGGTCATGTTATTGATTTTACTAAATGGTCTTCAATACAAAAAAAGTAGCCAAAGTATCAAAATGTTTCCCCTACTCACCCATAGTTTATCTTCTGTATCCCATGGTCACGGCCACCGCCACTCCTATGACCTAGTGGGCCACCCTTGCGCAGTAAGTATCTTATTCCCCTGGCCAAGCGGCTCATCGGCAGCGCGCAAGCAGCCGGCCGCCGTGCATGCGCACTGTATCGTTCTTCTTTGCGCTCTCATACAGAGCCGCGCATGCTCTGTATGAGATCGCAGACATCGCGGAGGATAGGAAACTGAAAATGGGAGCGAGAGGGAGAGAGAAGGACCCGCATCTACTGAGGTAAGTATCGTTAAAAAAAAAAAATTTCTCCACTATATCCACCAACGATTTATCGCCTGCAAAAGCAGTTTATTTATGATATAAAAGAATAAGAACTATGAAGGTTGGCTAAATTGGGGACATTATGTGGTGGCTGGGGTGATGGACACAATGAAATGTAGTGACTCTGGGGGAAGGCATTATAAAATATAGGGACACTGAGGAGCACATTTTGTTTTTGGAGGAGACTGATGACTATTGACATGCACGAGCACAAGGACTGAGTTCTCAGTGTGATGTCATAAGGAGGCGTGGCAGCCCTTCACTCAAACTGCCTAAGCCCGCCCAGCCTTAGAAGCAGGAAACCAGGAAGTGAACTGCAGAGCTGGCTGCTGGTAAGGTTGAAATAGCAAGATGAGAATACCCCTTTAACCCCTCGGATGCTGTTGTTTAATTGTGACCAGGGCTTCTATAGCAGCTTTTCATGGGTGGGCTTTGCTTCCGGAGCTTGAACTTCTCCCTGTGTAGTAATCAGAGGAGCCATTGCTTCTATTTATAAGCCATGGTCTCTCTGAAGAAATCAAGGCTTTTACCAAGAACATAGTAAATCTGCGATGAATTGCAATAAAAAAGTGACAAAAAAAGTAAAACATTTAAAAAAAAAAAATATAAAAATTCAAACCACCCATTCCCCCATAATTAAAATAAATGAATAAAAATATAAATATTGCAGGCCTCACCACATTCTAAAATGCCAAATTATTAAAATATAAATGTACTGATCCTGTACGTTGAACGGCGTAATGAAAAAAATAAATGGCCGATTCGCCATTTTTGATGGAATAAAAAAAACACCTGCAAAAAGTTAGCGCTCACGTAGCTTTTTTTTATTTCGGTAATACAATGGGGGAAAAAAGTATTTAGTCAGCCACCAACTGTGCAAGTTCTCCCACTTAAAAAGATGAGGCC
Source organism: Rhinella marina (assembly GCA_900303285.1). Lineage (NCBI taxonomy): Eukaryota > Metazoa > Chordata > Amphibia > Anura > Bufonidae > Rhinella > Rhinella marina. Next base: position 107,288 of record ONZH01018535.1, on the reverse strand, counting down.
TGTAATTGACATCATAGGTAGACCTCAACTATGAGAGACAAAATGAGAAAACAAATCCAGAAAATCACATTGTCCGGTTTTTAAAGAATTTATTTGCAAATCATGGTGGAAAATAAGAGTTTGGTCACCTACAAACAAGCAAGATTTCTGGCTCTCACAGACCTGTAACTTCTTCTTTAAGAGGCTCCTCTGTCCTCCACTCATTACCTGTAGTAATGGCACCTGTTTGAACTTGTTATCAGTATACAAGACACCTGTCCACAACCTTAAGCAGTCACACTCCAAACACCACTATGGTGAAGACCAAAGAGCTGTTGAAGGACGCCAGAAACAAAATTGTAGACCTGCACCAGGCTGGGAAGACTGAATCTGCAATAGGCAAGCAGCTTGGTGGGAAGAAGTCAACTGCGGGAGCAATAATTAGAAAATGGAAGACATACAAGACCACTGATAATCTCCCTCAATCAGGGGCTCCACGCAAGATCTCACCCCGTGGGGTCAAAATAATCACAAGAACTGTGAGCAAAAATCCCAGAACCACACGGGAGGACCTAGTGAATGACCTGCAGAAAGCTGGGACCAACATAACAAAGGCTACCGTCAGTAACACACTACGTCACCGGGGACTCAGATCCTGCAGTGCCAGACGTGTCCCCCTGCTTAAGTCAGTACATATCCGGGCCCGTCTGAAGTTTGCTAAAGAGCATTTGGATGTTCCGGAAGAGTATTGGGAGAATGTCATATGGTCAGATGAAACCAAAGTAGAACTGTTTGGTAGAAACAACTCGTCGTGTTTGGAGGAGAGTAAATGTTGAGTTGCATCCAAAGAACATCATACCTACTGTGAAGCATGGGGGTGGCAACATCATGCTTTGGGCTGTTTCTCTGCAAAGGGACCAGGACGACTGATACATGTACATGAAAGAATGAATGGGGTCATGTATTGTGAGATTTTGAGTGCAAGCCTCCTTCCATCAGCAAGGGCATTGAAGATGAAGCGTGGCTGGGTCTTTCAGCATGACAATGATCCCAAGCACACCGCCAGGGCAACGAAGGAGTGGCTTCGTAAGAAGCACTTCAAGGTCCTGGAGTGGCCTAGCCAGTCTCCAGATCTCAACCCCATAGAAAACCTTTGGAGGGAGTTTAAAGTCCGTGTTGCCCAGCGACAGCCCCAAATCATCACTGCTCTAGAGGAGATCTGCATGGAGGAATGGGCCAACATACCAGCAACAGTGTGTGCCAACCTTGTGAAGACTTACAGAAAACGTTTGACCTCTGTTATTGCCAACAAAGGATATACAGTATAACAAAGTATTGAGATGAACTTTTGTTATTGACCAAATACTTATTTTTCCACCATAATTTGCAAATAAATTCTTTAAAAATCAGACAATGTGATTTTCTGGATTTGTTTTCTCATTTTGTCTCTCATAGTTGAGGTCTACCTATGATGTCAATTACAGGCCTCATCTTTTGGGAGAACTTGCACAACTTGGTGGCTGACTAAATACATACAGTGGGGGAAAAAAAAAGTATGTATGTATGTATGTGTATATATATATATATATATATATATATATATTATACACACACACACACACACACTAGCAGAAAGACCCGGCTTCGCCTGGGTATATTTCATCTATTTCATTTAATGTTTGTGTGTCGTTGCAGAGAGAAAGTCAATGCAGCTGACAGAAATTGATTTTTACCTTCATTTTTTCAATCCCCATTGGCTGCGGAGTGGGCATGACCTGACCGGGTCGGGGGTGTGGTTTACCGGGACCTTGGGGGGGGGGTTGGGGGTGCTTTTAGGTTTTTCTTTTCAGGGTAGCCTGAATTATAAGTCAATGCCATGGTAATTTGAGGAAACACAGTGGGTAGCAGTGGAAAAAAACATTGCTTCGCACAGGTATATTTAATCTATTTCATTTAATGTTTGTGTGTGTCATTGCAGAGAGAAAGTACCTTCATTTTTTCAATCCCCGTTGGCTGCGGAGTGGAAGAGGGCGTGGCCTGACCGGGGGCGTGGTTTAGCGGGACCTTGGGGAGGGGGGTTGCTTTTAAGTCCTTTTAGTGGAAGAAAAATCTTTTATTACTACTGAACGGTAGTAGTCTAATATTAGTCCATTTCATGTAATGTTTCTGTGTGTTGTTGCAGAGAGAAACTCACCCTCCCATCCCCGCAGCTGACAGAAGTTTATTTTTACCTTCATTTTTTCAATCCCCATTGGCTGCGGAGGGGGAAGGGGGCGTGGCCTGACAGTCAGGTGTGGCTTAGTGAAACCTGGAGCAGGTGTTGTAAGTCCTTCTTTTGAGAGTGGTGTGAATCACAGGTCGGTGCCATGGTAATTTATGAGGACACGCAATGGGTAGCAGTGGAAGATTTACTACTGAACGATCATAGTCTAAAATTAGTCTAAAACATAAGTTATATTTATGGTAACCGGAATACCCCTTTAACAGTATCATTCACAGCGCTCTGCCCCTTTAAAGCATTGAATAGAAATGACTGGATTGTTACCTGAGATCCTCAGCTGGCTGCTAATTACCTGGCTGTGTTGTTATGGAAACCTGCCCTCCCTGTGTGTGTCTGTGCAGAGAATGGCAGTTGGGGTTTAAAACCAATGCTGTCAGGCTAATATTGGCTAATGCAGGTCATATTTTCATAATTTCATGTTATAAGAAATAACGGCTTGTTCGGCACAAGTGTGCAAAATTTTGCCTTAGGGCTCATGCACACGACCGTTGGATGCTTTGTGGTCTGCAAATTGTGGATCCGCAAAACTCAGATCGGTTTTGCAGAACGGAACAGCCAGCCCCTAATACAACAGTCCTATCCTTTTTCTATTTTTTTGCGGAACGGCCATGCGGACACAATCACTTCCGTTCTCTTTTGCGGACCCTTTGAATTGAATAGTACGGTATACGGGCCTCAAAGAAAAACATTCACGGGAATAAAAAATAAGTTCATGTGCATGAGCCCTAGCCTCATTTCACATGGGCGATACGTAATGAGTCAAGGTCCGTTCAGGGAAAAACTGATAGTTTAATCAGTTTTGTCTGTAACTGCATTCAGTGTTTCAGTTTTTCCACAAGAATACAATCATTTTTTGATGCATTTTTCATGTGCGTGAAGAAAAACTGACGAACACCACTCAAAATCTCCTAGCAATCCTCAGTGAAAAATGCATTGCATGCCTTAGTTTTTCATGCAAGAGCCATTTCTATGGGGCTAGGGCTGCATGAAAAACCCACAATATAGAACATGCTGCAATTTTTCCAGAACGTAGAGATGATCAGTGATAAACCATGCTCATGTGCAAATGCCCATTGAAATGAATTCAATTAGGATGGCATAGGTTCACAACATGCATCACAACCAGACAGAAAACTCAGTCGTGTGAAAGAGCCCTTACACGACTAAGCGGATGCCATGCGTGGAATCCGCTGCGTGAAAGAGAGCCAAGCCCCATACAGGACAGCAGAGACACGAAGCGTTAACATGATTAATAATGCTCTGTGTCTCTCTGTACTACAACATAATAGTGAGATAAAGTTGTCACTGTGATTTTGTAGTAAAAAGGTCACAGAGAGGCACAGAGCATTATCAATCATGATAATGCTCCGTGTCTCTGCTGTCCAGAACGGGGCTTGACACTCTTTCACGCAGCAGATTGCACGCACGGCATCCGCTCGTGTGAAAGAACCCTAAAAGAGGCCTAATGGGAACAGAATGCTTGCCCTTAATTATCAACAAGTGTTAATGGTCAAAAGAAACATTGGCTTGTTCTGAAGTTGAACAAGCCTAGAACAATTCTCCCTTTTATTTTGGAGCAGTAGATATAAAAAGGGAACGTGTGCAATATGGCAGCAATAGTAGAGCCAGCAGTAGCAGCACAGCATGATACAGACATGGCAGCAAGTAGGTGTGTGAGCTGCTGCGCTGGGTTAGTAGGGAGAATTAATAGGGGCAGTTGTATACCAGTAATGGAAGTGACATTAGGAAAATTAGCAACAGGAATTAGCAGCTGAAGCGGTGGCAACAGGTGCAGTAGCAGCCATATGGTATGGAACTCGATGGTAGGCAGGCAGACAGTGGCAGATGTATTCATCTGTCTCAGCGGGAGGTGTGTGAAAATTCTGAGAGGACACTGGATGCTGGACAAGACAGTATAGAGAGAGCAAACTGGGCCAGTTCCAGCCCCAGTGTCTATCCACCTGACCAGACAAGGGACATGTAGTAGCAGAGTTAGTGACAGATGGGTCACTCAATGGGGGGCCTACTAAGAGAAGGGTTCCCTGGTCAGACACGCAGGAAGCAGGCATCTGCTTGCCAAAAGCTGAGGCAACCTGCGTACTCAGTGTATCCTGGTAATAAAGCAATTTGGCCTCCCATTCGGCAACAGGAAACATTCCCCCATTTTGCTGTCATAGCAAGGTTCTAAAAGCATGACTATCCAGTAATCAGACTGCTTGATGGTAAGGATACGACTGTCATTACATAATGAAGCATGCATACAGCTTGCCATTCTAGTCAGCACGTCCAGGGACTCCCTTATTCCTGGAGATGAGCGGTGTCATCATCATCATCAGTATCTTGCTCTTAATCGATTCTTCTTCCTCTTCCTCTAGTGGTAGCTCCTCATCCTCCACTTCCTTCTCCAGAGAGCTTTCTCCATGTGGGTCCCCACCAGCACAGGGTTGTCACCGAGTTGTCACTGCCTGACATCAAAACAACACATGCTCCCTGCCGAGGTGGCCTAGGGCATGACAAAATCATGTCAGCTGCTTGTGGCTTTGTGGCTACTCTCGCCCTAGCTGATCAGCTCTAACACAGCATGGCAATGCTTCACCTTACATATATGCCAAGAGGAAAGGAGATTGAGACAGACACTCTGCTCTGCTTCTGTTGGGGGCGGGAGGATGTGGAGGAGGCGGACAAGCGCCTGGTATGGGAACCAGAACACAGACATCAAAAGGACCTGGCTTTGTTGCTGCCTTGCCACTGCTATGAACACACTGACCTAGTGGGCTGTGAAAGACATTGGCTGGTTTCACGCTATCAAGCGTTACGCTTGTAGCACAGCACGCGTCATGAACTTCAAGCACTGCCGGGGTCGCATAGCATTATATTGATTTACGATGCTATGTAACCCCTACAGTTCTGGAACGTATTATATAACACTGACATAATGCTGTCCCTGCCAGTAACAGATGCACCAGGTGCTCACGGCGGTGTGCCCCTTACCACACAGCCTTGCAAAGAGCAGCCCACTTGGCCAAGTGGGAGTTAAGCTTGCACACCAGCGGATGGCTTGGCGAAAAGAGTTGTTTCCTAGTTACAATAGCTCACAAAAGTGAGTACACCCCTCACATTTTTGTAAATATTTTATTATATCTTTTCATGGGACAACACTGAAGATATGACACTTTGAAACAATGTAAAGTAGTCAGTGTACAGCTTGTATAATGTGTAAATTTGGTGTGCCCTCAAAATAATAATCATTAATGTCTAAACCGCCAGCAACAAAAGTGACTACCCCCCTAAGTGAAAACGACCAAATTATGCCAAAGTGTCAATATTTTGTGTGGCCATCACTATTTTCCAACACTGCTTTAACTCTCTTGGAATCCTCTTCCGCTCCTCCATGACGACATCACGGAGCTGGTGGATGTTACCTTCCTTTTGAGCAGGGGGGCCAAACCTGCGACCCTCTAGCTGTTGCAAAACTAATTCTCAGCATGCCTGGACTGCCTACAGCTATTAGGGCATGCTGGGAACTGTAGTTTTGCAACAGCTGGAGGGCGAAAGGTTGAGCATCCCTGCTTTTGAGGATGCCTCACAGATGCGCAATAGGGTTTAGGTCTGGAGACATGCTTGGGTAGTCCAGCACCTTTAACCTCATTTTCTTGAACAAGGCAGTGGTGGTTTAGGAGGTGTGTTTTGAGTCGTAATTATGTTGGAATACTGCCCTGCAGTTTCTAAAGGGACGGGATTATGCTCTGCTTCATTATGTCACAGTACATGTTGGCATTCATGGTTCCCTCCCCAAAGTTGTCAGCACTCATGCAGCCCCAAACCGTGACAGCCCCACCACCATGCTTGGTTGTAGGCAAGACACACTTGTCTTTGTACTCCTCACCTGGTTGCCGTCACACACACACTTGACACCATCTGAACCAAATAAGTTTATCATGGTCTAATCAGACCACAGGACATGGTTCCAGTAATCTATGTGCTTAGTCTGCTTCTCTTCAGCAAATTGTTTGTGTGACAGCCATGCAGTCCGATTTGATGCAGTGTATGGACTGAGTCAACCTCTGGATATGATGCTGAGCATGTGCACTCAACTTCTTTGGTCGACCATGACGAGGCCTGTTCTGGGTGGAACCTGTCTTGTTATACCACTGTATGGTCTTGGCCACCGTGCTCCAGATCAGTTTCAGGGTGTTAGCAATCTTCTAATAGTCTAGGTCATATTTATGTAAAGCAATAATTCTTTTTTTCAAATGCTCACAGAGTTTTTTGCTTTGAGGTGCAATATTGAACTTCCAGTGACCAGTATGAGAGATTGCGAGAGCGATAACCCCAAATTTAACACACCTGCTCCCCATTCACACCTGAGACCCTGTAACACTAATGAGTCACATGACACTGGGGGGGGGGGGGGGGAAGGTCTATGCCATATACAGGAACCGCTGTCACCATCTATGATATTTAAATTAATACATCAATTAAGTGCTCATAGAAAACCCCACAGCGCCCCACTCGCAAGCAGACTGACGTTAGCACAGGCCACAATTATAGCAAATACACGGTAACATAAACCACACTCATGGAGGTTACTGGGCTCTTTCAGGGAACAAGGCAAAACCATTAAAAGATGCGCTTTAATGTACTAAAAAAGTACAGTACTTAGTTACTAAAAGTTACAAGAAATAAGTCATACATAAATGTGCACACACAGTTATAAAAATAAAAGGATAAAAACAGAAAGGTTCTTACTCAACAAATTGTGTGGTCCATTCTGTTTCCAGGGACAAGAGAAATGTGGAACACAACCCAATATTGATCAGATCCCCAAATTGTGTCAATGAAATGTTCCCAATAGTTCATCTTTATCCCTATCCGGCAGAGGGTGGAGCTGAGAGGAGTCTCCCTCCTGTTCCCTCCTAGCCTTATGGGATGGCCCTCATTCCACCTCTCTTACTCAGCTGGCAGACATGAAATCTTAATAAAACATGGCTTCCCATCCACACAAAGAGATATCCAGGCTCCGACATGTTTTAATAATGTATGTATTATCATACTGATCATTTTGATACCACACCACCGGTGTGGTTATCCCAGAAAGTGAGATTCTTGTTATGTGGGAATGCTGGCTGTCAGGGGTGGGATGTTTGGACTCCCTATGATGCCCACATCACACGGAATGCAATGATTACAATTATTAATACGCGAGTTGCAACAGAGATGAGTTATTGCTTATGATATGCACTACCGTTCAAAAGTTTGGGGTCACCCAGACAATTGTGTTTTCCATGAAAACTCACACTTTTATTTCTCAAATGAGTTGCAAAATGAATCGAAAATATAGTCAAGACATTGACAAGGTTAGAAATAATGATTTTTATTTGAAATAATAATTTTCTCCTTCAAACTTTGCGTTCGTCAAAGAATGCTCCATTTGCAGCAATTACAGCATTGCAGACCTTTGGCTGTTAATTTGCAGAGGTAATGTTGGGAAATTTCACCCCATGCTCCGAGAAGCCCGTCCCACAAGTTGGATTGGCTTCATGGGCACTTTTTGCGTACCATACGGTCAAGCTGCTCCCACAATAGCTCAATGGGGTTGAGATCTGGTGACTGCGCTGGCCCCACCTTTACAGATAGAATACCAGCTGCCTGCCTCTTCCCTAAATAGTTCTTCCATAATTTGGAGGTGTGCTTTGGGTCATTGTCCTGTTGTAGGAGGAAATTGGCTCCAATCAAGCGCTGTCCACAGGGTATGGCATGGCGTTGCAAAATGGAGTGATAGCCTTCGTTATTCAAAATCCCTTTTACCTTGTACAAATCTCCCACTTTACCAGCACCAAAGCAACCCCAGACCATCACATAACCTCCACCATGCTTGACAGATGGCGTAAGGCACTCTTCCAGCATCTTTTCAGTTGTTCTGCGTCTCAAATGTTCTTCTGTGTGATCCAAACACCTCAAACTTCGATTTGTCTCTCCAGAACACTTTTTTCCAATCTTCCTCTGTCCATTGCCTGTGTTCTTTTGCCCATATTAATCTTTTCCTTTTATTAGCCAGTCTCAGATATGGCTTTTTCTTTGCCACTCTGCCCTGAAGGCCAGCATCCCGGAGTCACCTCTTCACTGTAGAAGTTGACACTGGCGTTTTGCGGTTACTATTTAATGAAGCTGCCAGTTGAGGACCTGTGAGGCGTCTAGTTCTCAAACTAGAGACTCTAATGTACTTGTCTTGTTGCTCAGTTGTGCAGCGGGACCTCCCACTTCTCTTTCTACTCTGGTTAGAGCCTGTTTGTGCTGTCCTCTGAAGGGAGTAGTACACACCGTTGTAGGAAATCTTGGCAATTTCTCGCATGGAATAGCCTTCATTTCTAAGAACAAGAATAGACTGTCGAGTTTCACATGAAAGTTCTCTTTTTCTGGCCATTTTGAAAGTTTAATCAAACCCACAAATGTAATGCTCCAGATTCTCAACTAGCTCAAAGGAAGGTCAGTTTTATAGCTTCTCTAACCAGCAAAACTGTTTTCAGCTGTGCTAACATACTTGCACAAGGGTTTTCAAGGGTTTTCTAAACATCCATTAGCCTTCTTACAGTTAGCAAACACAATGTACCAATAGAACACTGGAGTGATGGTTGCTGGAAATGGGCCTCTATACACCTATGTAGATACTGCATTAAAAACCAGACGTTTGCAGCTAGAATAGTCATTTACCACATTAACCATGTATAGAGTGCATTTCTGATTAATGTTGTCTTCATTGAAAAAAACGGCTTTTCTTTCAAAAATAAGGACATTTCTAAGTGACCCTAAACTTTTGAATGGTAGTGTATTTTCTTCATCTTCTAGTACCCCAGGTGGGGAGGTTCCATTCTGTCCGAGTATCTGCATTTCCAGGAAACATCCTCATTACCACTTGCAAAGGGCCAGTTTTTTTAACATTCAGGTGATAAACTGATTTCCTTCAAGGGCAATGCAGATTCCAACTGCAGGCCCAGACGGGATGGCACATACAATCACAGAATGGCATGAAAATATAAAGGATCACCTGACAAATATACAGACAATAAAAGTAATGAGAAATGTTGTCCATTTCTCACAGTCTAATTGGGCACAATTTGGTCATTTTCACTTAGTGTACTCACTTTTGTTGCCAGCGGTTTAGACATTAATGGCTGTGTGTTATGATGTGTTATTTTGAGGGCACACCAAATTTACACTGTTATACAACCTGTATACCGACTACTTTACATTGTATCAAAGTGTCATATCTTCAGTGTTGTCCCATGAAAAGATATAATAAAATATTCACAAAAATGTGGGGGGTGTACTCACGTTTGTGAGACTAGGACAGGACAGTGAAGACAGAGAGGATGCAACTGAAAGGCTTCTTTGGGGTTGCAGGGAGGAGGAGCAGGAGGAATGCTGTGACCCGTTTCTACAAGGCATGGTGCCAGACTCAGAAGTAACATCCACATCATCTTGCTATGACTAAGAGAAATGAGACATTCAGTCCACAATCTCATCTACTTTGTCCTCATCAGTAATGTGGCGTCTACTGGAAGCCAGGGTGAACTGTGGCCTACTACTTGAACGAATACTGGTGGAATGGCTGATGCTGCAATTGGTGTTTGCCCTACTACCCATATTCAGACTCTTGGATGACAAGGCCTGGATCTTTCATTTTGCATTCTTCTGTTTTCCAGATATTTTATTATGAGATGTATAAATGAAAAATGAAGGGTGTAGTACAGATATTAAATGGTACTAACAAAATTGTGTTTTTTTTCTGTAATTTGAAGCAGAGGCACAATTAAATGTCCTCCTCCTTCTACAGCTACATGGTACATTGCAATAATAGAATGTTTTCACTAACATATGCAGAGAACGCAATTTTTTTGGCGTAAGGGTCCATTCACACGTCCGCACGTGTTTTGCGGATCCGCAAAACACGAACATCGGCCATGTGCCAGCACTATAGAAATGCCTATTCTTGTCCGTGGCTCCGGACAAGAATAGGACATGTTCTATTTTTTTGCGGGGCCGCGGACCGGAAGTGCACCATTTTCCAGCACCATTGAAAATGAATGGGTCTGCACCCGTTCCGCAATTTTGGCGGTCCCATTTTGCAGATGTGTGAATGGACCCTAAATGTGTTTGAACTACCCAGTATATTGCAGTAATAAAATGTGTTCACTAAAACAGGTATAACAATGTAATTTTTGCAGTAATACAACTGGTATTTTGCAGTAATACAATTTAAAAAAAAAAAAAAAAAAAAAAGCTTTCAATAACACTAGTCTAAAAATGGCATACTTCCTCTAGTGTAATATGATCCTCCATTTTATTCCTCCCTTCTGGTTCTACTCACAAATTTTTACAGTAAAATAATAGCAAAAACTTAAGATTTCTGTGAAATTCTGAACGAATCAGGTTCATTTTGGATCAATTCACTCATCTGTATTCTTTAAAAGTCACATGGGAAAACAGTATTTAGCATCAAAGTAGCCTCTAAAAAGTCATTACCACTACACTGAGGTAGATGAGGGGCCCATTTGTAATGGCGTGTAAAACTTAAATAAGAAAAAGTATACATATTAGATCTTGCCATGTCCGTAATGACCTGCTCTATAAAAAAATATCACTTCACCTACTGTCACGCTCTGGTGTGGAGGGTATAGCCACACCAAGCGTAAGAGGGAAAGGAAAAGGACCAAACAAGGGAAATGGTCACCTCCTTCAGGTAACCCTGAAACTAGGTCCTGACTGACTACCAGTATGAACAGGCCTTAGTGGTAGGAAAGTTCATACACAGGAACCTAACAACACCTGACCCTAGAGAACCCTGCCACTAGTGACAGGGAAAGGAGTCAACCCGGTCCTCCAAAAGGACGGACGAACCGGAGACTCCAGAAGGCAAAACCACAACAGGGAAAAGTAGGATAAACACAATAGGGAAAATTACACTTCTCTTAATGTAGAAATTGCAGCAACCGGATCCCAGCCGAGAACCACACTACACACAACAAAGTCAGCAGAAAGTCTAGCCGATCGCCTGCAACCTGATGCAGGCACATTTGTGACATTACCCCTTTTACGGGTGACCTCCGGGCACCCAGGCACAACATTATCAGGATGAGACCTGTGAAAGGCTTTCACCAAAACGACCGGCATTCACGTCAGATGCCGGTACCCATGTCCTCTCCTCAGGTCCATAACCCTTCCAGTGACGATCTGGAATTCCAAAATACCATCCACCAAGACAGGCGCGGGTGGCAAGGGAGATGGCTCCAGAGGTTCAACATATCTCTTCAACAAAGATCTGTGAAACACATTATGGATTTTCAGAGCCTGAGGAAGTTCAAGACGAAATGCTACAGGATTAATAATGGCCACGATCTTATATTGGCCAATAAATCTTGGACCCAACTTCCAAAAAGGAAGGCCTCTTTCAACTTAATGTTCCTAGTTGACAGCCACACAGGAAACATATGAATGGTCCAGACCTAAGTGTGGGTGATTCTGTCAGCCACACGTTTGTACTTGTTACCCATATTTATCAAGTTATTTTGAATTTTCCGCCATATGGAAGACAATAATGACGAAAAACGTTCTTCCTCAGGAATACCAGAAGTATCAGAACCAGAAAATGTGCCAAACTGTGGGTGAAAGCCATATGCACCAAAAAATGGTGACTTACCAGTGGAGTCTTGTCTGTGATTGTTTATGGCAAACTCTGCCAGAGACAAAAACAAGGACCACTCCTCCTGGTTATCAGAGACAAAACATCTCAAGTAAGTCTCCGGACTCAAACATTTGTGCAAGAGTTTTAGCATTGGGGAGTCCAGGTAATGCAATAAAGTGTGCCATTTTACTAAAACGATCTACAACCACCAGAATAACAGTCTTACCAGACGAATCAGGCAGATCAGTGATGAAGTCCATGGATAAGTGAGTCCATGGTCTGGACGGGATGGTAATGGAAGTAGGGGTCCAGAAGGTCGATTAAGTGTCACCTTAGCGCGTGCACAGACACTACAGGCCGATACATAGTCCTCAAAACAAAAACAAAAAAGCACATGGGCGCCATTTACCAGGTGACGGGCCCTGTGATAAAACTGCTCCTACCCCCACCTCGGATGCGTCAACCTCCACAATGAAAGGTTGTGACACATCTGGCTGCACCAATAAAGGGGCAGAAGAGAAGCACTCCTTAACAGCGGAGAAGGCTTGCAACGCTGCATCAGACCACACAGACATCCGTCCCTTTCTTAGTCATGTCAGTAAAGTAACATAGCAACATAGTTTATAAGGCCGAAAAAAAGACATCTGTCCATCCAGTTCGGCCCGTTTTCCTACAAGTTGATCCAGAGGAAGGCAAAAAAAAACCTTTAAGGTAGAAGCCAATTTTCCCCACTTTAGGGGAAAAAATTCCTTCCCGACTCCAATCAGGCAATCAGAATTACTCCCTGGATCAACGACCCCTCTCTAGTAACTTTAACCTGTAATATTATTACCCTCCAAAAATACATCCAGGCCTCTCGAACTCTTTCAGTGAACTTACCATCACCACTTCCTCAGGCAGAGAGTTCCATAGTCTCACTGCTCTTATAGTAAAGAATGCTCTTCAATGTTTGTGTACAAACCTTCTTTCCTCCAGACGCAGAGGATGTCCCCTCGTCACAGTTACAGTCCTGGGGATAAATAGATCATGGGAGAGATCTCTGTACTGACCTCTGATATATTTATACATAGTTATTAGATCTCCCCTCAGTCGTCTTTTTTCTAAAGTGAATAACCCTAATTTTGATAATCTTTCTGGGTACTGTAGTCCACCCATTCCAGTTATTACTTTAGTTGCCCTCCTCTGAACCCTCTCCAGCTCTGCTATGTCTGCCTTGTTCACAGAAGCCCAGAACTGTACACCGTACTCCATGTGTGGTCTGACTAGTGATTTGTAAAGTGGCAGGACTATGTTCTCATCACGGGCATCTATGCCTCTTTTGATGCAACCCATTATCTTATTGGCCTTGGCAGCAGCTGCCTGACACTGGTTTCTGCAGCTTAGTTGCTGTTCACTAAAATTCCTAGGTCCTTTTCCATGTCAGAGTTACCCAATGTTTTACCATTTAGTATGTACTGGTGACTTGCATTATTCCTTCCCATATGCATAACCTTACATTTGTCAGTGTTAAACCTCATCTGCCACTTCTCTGCCCAAGCCTCCAGTCTATCCAGGTCCATCTGTAGCAATTGAAGCCTTTTCTGCCAATGCAACTTCAGAAGAGTAGAGATGCCTTCCATCTGCTTCAGAGTGCCATACGCAGTAGGGTTCACTTAACAGTTTTTTTTTTAAACACGTGTGGTTGATTCCTGGTTCAATTTGTCAGTGAGCTGCTCCACTCTAGTGTGTGGGTCCACCCTTGCGCACCTTTGTAACCAATGTTCGCCTCACACCAAATTTCAAGTGGTGCTTCACAGCTTCCAGATCGACTATTTTACCCATGAACAAAGGATATGTGTGCAGACAGCCTATTGTTCACCTTATATACCCACCAAGCAGGCTCATGACATGTGACTTCCTTCACAAGCTACATGCTGCTCATGTCGAAAGTAGGAACTGGTTGTAATAATTTGACTTAACTGTGTATTAATCCCTATAAACTTTCTCTGCCCATGCAAAGTCATAGCTACCCTTCACCTTCTCAAAAAGATGAAAACAAGACAACTGCGAATTAAAATCTAGGACCCATCATGAAGTTCCCAAGGATCTCTGCTACACAGACAGTGTAGTTGATCAATAAGGGAAATCAGAACAACATCCGGCATGCATATTTTGACTGTCCACACTGTGAGTAACATTAAGTCCTGTATGAGGTCTAATGTGCATGATGGGGCATAGAAATCTTTTAGCAGACAACAGGATGCTTCAGAACATGGGTGGCAAGGCAAAGACTTGGAAACTTGCAAATATGCATGTCTTGACACGTAGCAGTATAAACTAAGATGAGTACATAACGGTGACATGTACTCCATCACTTTACACGCTGCATGTATCCAGGGTTACAGACACCCTGCAGTCTGGCAGTGGTGGCCGTGCTTGCCCACTACAGGAAAAAGCACCAGTCTATGCTCCCTCCCTTGGTCCTGGCCCCAGAGAATCCAATGCTGTTTTCTACACTGTGCAAGCACGGACACTGATACCGGATTGCAGGGTGCTCATAACCCCTGAATATGAGCAGTGTATAATTTGATGGAAAAATAAATCAAGAAAGAAAAAGCAGTATTATAAACAATAACAAAACATTACTTGTATTAACTTTGCATGATAAACGACATTTGCTGAAGTGAGACAAGCCCTTTAAAGGCCATGTACACCTTTGGGGGCTTTTTTTTTTATTATTGCATTGTACTTGTTTTGAGCTAAAAATCATTTTTTCAATTGGTCTTTATTAAAAATATGGCTTCCTTTTTTATGTACATAGCCAAGATGCTCTAGAAGCAGTCTGTGGATTTTCGGTCTTCTCCATCATTTGGGGAGCAGGGCTCCTTATCTCTGCTCTCTGACATTATAAACACTCATTAACCCTTAGACGTGCGGCGGGCGTCATGGCCGGCAAGTCTCTGCTGTTTCTAACAGCAGAGACTTGCGGGTACTTACCGCCATCGGCGGCGTCTTCATAGGCCTTTAGATGCCGTGATCTAGTTGCGTCTAAACCCGGAAGCGTGCGCTTCCGGTGGTGTACAGACGCTCCGTGTGGCCAATCGGGGTGTCTGTACACGATCTGAAAGCTGTAAACCTCGCTGATGAGGTTTACAGCTTTCAAAGTGCAATTCTTATTCTGGCTACTAGATGGCAGGCCAGGATAAGAAATGAGCAAATTCGGTTATTAATTCAAAATTAAAAAGCCCTGATTGCTCATAATGAAAAAAAATAAAAAAACAATCTATTTGCTCATATTTGAGCTTTAAAATAATCACAAACAATTTAAAAAAAATGTTAAAAAATATATAAAAATATAAAAGTTTAAATCACCCCCCTTTACGTATAATTAAAAAATAAATACCTAAATAACAATAAATATAGACATCATGGGTATCACCGTGACCGAAAATGCCCGTACTTTAAAATATATAAAAAAAATTCCAATACGGCGAATTGTGTGGCGGAAAAAAGCGCCAAAATGGCGATTCTCTGTTTTTTGTTGCTTTTTTTTCTAAAAAAATTAAATAAAAAGTGATCAAAAAGTCATACACACCCAAGAATGGTATCAATAAAAACTTCAGATTGCCCCGCAAAAAATGAGCCCCCATACAGCTCTGTACACATAAATACCAAAAAGTTATAGGGGTCAGGATATGACAAAAAAAAAATGTTCAACTTTATAATTATTTTATCAAAACGCAGGAAAAAACTATACATATTAGGTATCGTCGGATTCGTACTGACCAGTAGAATTAAAGTAACTGGTCAGTTTTAATGAACATCGAACGCTGTAAATAAACAACCCGTAGAACTGTAGCGGAATAGCGGTTTTTTTTTGCAATTTCACCCAATTTGGAATTTTTTCCCCGCTTCCCACTACACCATATGCAATATTAAATGGTGGCGTTGGAAAGTACAACTTGTCCCGCAAAAAACAAGCCCTCATACAGCTATGTGAACAGAAAAATAAAACAGTTATGGCTGTTTGAAGGAAGGGAGCCCAAAACGAAAACGCAAAGCCGAAAAAACCTCCGGTACTGAAAGGGTTATAGCTCAATCCTTACCTTACCTTACTGATGTGGCTTAAATAAGTGGTTATGACCTCTTAGTAGTTTAGAGATAAGGGTGGCAAAGTTTAACAAAGTGAAAGAACCAGTCACACAGTTAGAAACACAGTTAATACTTTGTGACAGAATGGCACAATATTTTTAATAAAGATCAATTGAAAATGCAATCAAACAAAAATTGCCTCAGAAGGTGTATATAGCATTTAAGTTTCTAGATGTCTTATCTGGTTCCTCAGCCATTCTAGTATATAAGATATGTGTCAAAAAAATTAATTAGTAACATGTCTCTACATTTATCTGTCTAATTGCCAATAAATTGCTAGTTGTTCAAGTATGAAAAGACAAGAATTTTCCTATACCCTAAATAATAATGACAATAGCAAATTCTTGTGGATGTGAAAGGTACATGAATAAAGTTAACACATTCCTTAGGTGTCACTCAGTAAATTTCTAACAATTGTACTCGCTCTTTTCCTTTCAGCATAAACAAAAAGGAAGGGGAAGAATTGTCTGTTTGCAGTAGCTAGAGGCCCATTTCACTTTTAAATTGCGTCATTAAGCTCTGGGTCCAAATTTTACCTAGGCGTCTTCAATCTTTCCTTCCCTCTCTGATACATAGGGAACAGGGAGGTTTTGTACTATCTTGGGAAGGGAAAGATTATGCCACAACGCACAAGGTGCCTTTGATCCTTCTATGCACTGATGCAGAGAGAGCATTTGAAAGGATTGATTGGATCTTTATGAGAAAGAACTTTGTTAAATTTGGAATCCCTCAGATTTATTGCTGCAGTTTTCTCTTTACATGCCTCCTCGTATGCCCAAGTCAACAATTATCTGTCACCCATATTTACCACAGCAAATGGTACCCAGTAAGGATGTCCACATTCCCCGTTGATTTGTGTTGTGTATGGAACTATTAATCAAGCAATCAGACAGGTCTCCCACATCATAGGCCTGCACTCACCATCAGGTATACATACAGCAGCATATACTGGTAATTTGCTTTTATCACAAACTCATGTCAGGCATTCCCTCATATTCTCACTCTTTGAAAGGTGTGGCCAATTCTACAATTTTAAAATAAACTTTGGAAAGTAAGAAGTGCTAAATATCTCCTTAGGGGAGGAGGAGGTGCGAATATTGAAAGCATCTTTCCCATTCTCCTGGCAAGATTCAATATTCGTTATCTTGGTATAAAAGTACCAAATGATCTTTCCAAGATTTATTCCATAAATTATCAAACTTTGATTAACCAAGTGAGCACTAAATTGTCAAAGGTTAGAATTCTGTTTATTTCTTGGATAGGTAGGAAGCATCTCCTTACCACATATATCTTACCTAAGTTCCTATACCTTATGCAAGTAGCCCCCATTCACCTGCCTGCCTCGGTATGTTCAACAATTTAGAACTTTATTTTCCAGGTTCCTCTGGAAAAACTCCCATCCCTGTTTAACTTATAGATTTCAAGGCTGCAAGAAGGTATTTTCTTCCTGACTTTAAACCACATTGTACAGATCTTCACCTAGAATGCCAGTTAGAAATTAATAACTATTCTATGCATGACAGACCTTAAACTCCTTATCAGCTCTGCTGGAGAGGGACTTGCTTGGCCAATCACTTTTTCATTTATCGGGGATGAACCTAGCTAAACATACCACCATCATTTTTCACTTTACATCCACAAACAAATGTATTTAATTGGGATTTTATGTGATAGACCAACACAAAGTAGCAAGTATGTGTGAGGGGGCAAAGAAAATGATACATGGTAATAATAAATAAAAATCCGCATTTGTATTCAGCCCCCCAGCCCCCTTGAGTTAACACTTTGTAGGACCACCTTTCAATAAAATTACAGCTGCAAGTCTTTTGGGACATGTCTCTACCAGCTTTGTACATCTAAAGACATTCATCTTCTCATCACCTCTGACCAGCTTCCCTGTTCCTGCTTAAAAAAAAGCTTGATGTGTTCAGGGTGACATTCAGTGTTAGTTTTCCACCACACATAGAGGGAGATTTATCATAACTGGTGTAAAGTAGAACTGGCTTAGTTGCCCATAGCAACCAATCAGATTCCACCTTTCATTTTCCAAAGGAGCTGTCAAAAATGAAAGGTGGAATCTGATTGGTTGCTATGGGCAACTAAGCCAGTTTTCCTTTACACCAATTATGATAAATGTCCCCCATAGTGTTTTGCATTTAGGGCAAAAAGTTCAACTTTGGTCTCACCCGCACCTTCTTCCACCTGTTCTACATGGCTTTGGAAAACTTCAAATAGGACCACTTACTGTATGGCTTGCTTTCAAAAATGGCTTTCTTCTTGACACCCTTTCATAAAGGCC
The DNA here is from genome assembly GCA_900303285.1 of Rhinella marina. Lineage (NCBI taxonomy): Eukaryota > Metazoa > Chordata > Amphibia > Anura > Bufonidae > Rhinella > Rhinella marina. The sequence continues at coordinate 88,916 of ONZH01018535.1, read as the reverse complement.
AGATTTGTGGAGAACATGACTAATAGTTGTCCTGTGGACAGATTCTCACACCTGAGCTGTGGATCTCTGCAGCTCCTCCAGAATGACCCTCTTGGCTACTTCTCTAATTAGTCTTAATCCTTGCCTGGGCTGTCAGTTAGCGTGGACGGCCATGTCTTAGAAGGTTTGCAGTTGTGCCATACTCCTTCCATTTTTGGATGATAGATTGAACAGTGCTCTTTGAGATGATCAAAGCTTGTGATATTTTTTTAAAACCTAAGCCTGCTTTACACTTCTCCACAACTTTATCTCTAACCTGTCTGGTGTGTTCCTTGGTTCTCACAATGCCGTTTGATCACTAGCAAACCTCTGAGGCCTTCATAGAACAGCTGTAGTTATACTGAGAATAAATTACACACAGGTGGACTCTATTCACTATTTAGGTGACTCCTGAAGGCAGGAATATACAAGTAGTAGATTGGGCACTCTATCTGGAGCACGTGGATTAAGCAACACTTTCAGTAATCATTAAAACATTTAATATATTGTGCACATAATTCAATATAACATATCCATAATCATCATAGTTGTAATGCTTGCTATTACAAATAAGGCAATATGTCAGCAAAAGCTGATTTTGTATAATGCGGACTAATATTGCCTTGTATCATATATTAAAAGTCCTCAATATGTAGTCATGCCTTTGAAGAAAACGACCACATTATTTTGACATGATAGTTTCTCATAAATTTTGAGATCCTTGTTTCTGGTAGATGTCTGTGAGTTAAAAGGTTTCTCCCCACCGTGGCATCCCACGGAGGTATGGCACCGTACTCTATTATATAATATTGATACTCACAGTTTGTCCATACAAAAGTGGTGAGCCAAACAGGATGTTTCTTTAGTTAACCGGCGTCTCTTAACTGTATGGCTTGTTTGCGCTTACCACGAGACTCGCCGTGCTGTTACTTCAGATTTCGCCGTCTCGGCGTCCCACGTGGTAATCTGGTCACGTGATCGGACTCCTATTCTTATAGTACCAAAGTTTCTGCCTTAGGCCCTTCACTGTACAGCGTAAGTGAATCGCGATTCAATATCCCAAAAATGGATGAATGGTGGAAAAAGATATTGCCAAGTAATGCCGCTCTGCCAGACGCGTTTCGAGACACCTTGTCTCTTCCTCAGTGGCTATATGTTTGGCCATCTTTCCACCCCCTTTTCATATCGTCACCTTCCAGAGATCTCCAAAACCAGGGAGGAATCGGGTCTTTTCTTTTAAGACCATATTCATATAGCAGTAGTCTTAATTTGCTTATTATTCATATTGTGCCATCCATTATCACTTCTTCTCCACTTAGGACATCATTTATTTCATAATTCCAACCCATGTGTTATTGTTGCGGTTTTAATGCGCTTTTTACCCACAATTTGCTCTTTGACAAGTATGTTCACTCCAATGTATTATTTTTGAGCTGTGACTATTTATCTTGAAAATATTCAATATTAATGGTATTCATCTCTTATGGCTTTCTCTCAATTCATATACTAAATTTATATACTAGTGATAAAAAATCATAATACTGTGCATCAAACAAATATCAATAAACATAGAAAAATATGAAAAATATATGAAAAATATAGAAAAAATAAAAATAATGTAAAAGAGAATAGAAACATATAATATAAAATATATATATATATATATATATATATATATATATATATATATATATATATATATATATATATATATATATATATATATATATTCTGTGTATAAATGAATATCTTCTTCACTTGTTACATCATACTATATCGTATTAGGGGGGACCTGCTCCCAAGAGGAGATCAGGGCATATATTATAAATGCCACCGATGTCCTCAGGGGAAGGGCCCCCCCACTAAAATGTGATCTGGGAAACCAGATCACATTTTACCCAAGAAAACCAAATAATTCAAATTCTGAATTTAGACCCCCTGGGGTCATACTGTTAAAGTCAAAGATTCTCTTAGTCTCTTGTCTTGACATCCGCATAATATGGTTGCCCCCTCGCCAATGTGGTTCTATTTTCTCTATGGCCACAAATTTAAGATTTATAGGATTACTATCGTGATAGTCCTTAAAATGTCTGGATAGTGGATGTTTTTCATATTTATTTTTAATATTTGACACATGTTCAGAAATTCTAGTTTTTAGCATCCTCTTGGTGCGGCCTATATATTGTTTTCTACAAGTGCATTCTATTATATATATGACATTTGTAGTACTACATGTTAAAAATTCTTTGATGGTATGTGTATAGGTTGATCCTGTAGAGATTATTTCTGTTGTTTTCTTTGGAAATGTAGTGCTTTTACAGCATATGCATTTCCCGCACCGGAAAAAACCTTGCAGGTTGCACCAATTTTCTACTGATGTTTTACCTCTTTTTTCATTTTTTATAGTAGGGGCTATTTTCAATGACAAATTGGCTGCTCTAGTATATGTGACCAACGGTCTCATTGGAATATATATACCTATCACCTTGTCTTGTTGCAGGAGGTGCCAATGCCTTTTTATAATGGTTTCCACTCTTCTATACTCCACATTAAAAGGTAAAATTAATCTCATATTGTCTACAGTCCTGTGGTGTTAAAAAAAAAAAAAAGTAAATGTCCTCCAGAGGTCTTTTAATGACCTCTTGGGGGACATATTATTTGTCAAAAATAAATTAATATATAAGTAAAAAAATAATAAAAATCCAAATAAAAAGTGTAAAAAAAAAAATGTGTCAAGAAAAAAAAATTGCAAAAATTATTTTGGTATTCAAACAAATAAAAAAAAATTAGGGTCACTAAACCACCATGTGCCCAAATCACAAAAAGTTGCCTGGACATTCAGGCCTTTTATAGGTCCGGTCATGAAAGGGTTAAAAATAAATATGAAAAACATCCACTATCCAGACATTTTAAGGACTATCACGATAGTAATCCTATCAATCTTAAATTTGCGGCCATAGAGAAAATAGAACCACATTGGCGAGGGGGCAACCATATTATGCGGATGTCAAGACAAGAGACTAAGAGAATCTTTGACTTTAACAGTATGACCTCAGGGGGGTCTAAATTCTGAATTTGAATTATTTGGTTTTTTTGGGTAAAATGTGATCTGGTTTCCCACCTCTGAGTGGGGGGCCCTTCCCCTGATAGGACATCGGTGGCATTTATAATATATGCCCTGATCTCCTCTTGGGAGCAGGTCCCCCCCTAATACGATATAGTATGATGTAACAAGTGAAGAAGATATTCATTTATACACATATACCGGTATATATTTTGTTTATATATTCTATTTATTTATATTTGTTTATATATATATGTTTCTATTCTCTTTTACATTATTTTTTCTATATTTTTCATATATTTTCCATATATATTTTTCATATTTTTCTATGTTTATTGATATTTGTTTGATGCACAGTATTATGATTTTTTATCACTAGTATATAAATTTAGTATATGAATTGAGAGAAAGCCATAAGAGATGAACACCATTAATATTGAATATTTTCAAGATAAATAGTCACAGCTCAAAAATAATACATTGGAGTGAACATACTTGTCAAAGAGCAAATTGTGGGTAAAAAACGCAGGAATAACAAAAAAGCGCATTAAAACCGCAACAATAACGCATGGGTTGGAATTATGAAATAAATGATGTCCTAAGTGGAGAAGAAGTGGTAATGGATGGCACAATATGAATAATAAGCAAATTAAGACTACTGCTATATGAATATGGTCTTAAAAGAAAAGACCCGATTCCTCCCTGGTTTTGGAGATCTCTGGAAGGTGACGATATAAAAAGGGGGTGGAAAGATGGCCAAACATATAGCCACTGAGGAAGAGACAAGGTGTCTCGAAACGCGTCTGGCAGAGCGGCATTACTTGGCAATATCTTTTTCCACCATTCATCCATTTTTGGGATATTGAATCGCGATTCACTTACGCTGTACAGTGAAGGGCCCAAGGCAGAAACTTCGGTACTATAAGAATAGGAGTCCGATCACGTGACCAGATTACCACGTGGGACGCCGAGACGGAGAAATCTGAAGTAACAGCACGGCGACTCTCGTGGTAAGCGCAAACAAGCCATACAGTTAAGAGACGCCGGTTAACTAAAGAAACATCCTGTTTGGCTCACCATTTATGTATGGACAAACTGAGTATCAATATCAATATTATATAATAGAGTACGGTGCGATACCTCCGTGGGATGCCACGGTGGGGAGAAACCTTTTAACTCACAGACATCTACCAGAAACAAGGATCTCAAAATTTATGAGAAACTATCATGTCAAAATAACGTGGTTGTTTTCTTCAAAGGCATGACTACATATTGAGGACTTTTAATATACGATACAAGGCAATATTAGTCCGCATTATACAAAATCAGCTTTTGCTGACATATTGCCTTATTTGTAATAGCAAGCATTACAACTATGATGATTATGGATATGTTTTATTGAATTATGTGCACAATATATTAAATGTTTTAATGATTACTGAAAGTGTTGCTTAATCCACGTGCTCCAGATAGAGTGCCCAATCTACTACTTGTATATTCCTGTTTCCCTTTATTAGACCTTATAGGCCGGTCTGTGATTGGAGCACCAGTCCATATAGCCTACGAGTGAGCACCACGCTTAATACATATTGTATAGTTTTTTCTGACTCCTGAAGGCAATTGGTCACATTAGATTTTATTTAGGGGTAGCAGTACAGAGGGCTGAATACAAATGCTCACCACACTTCAGATTTTTATTTATTAAAAACTTTGAAAGCCATGTATCAGTTTAAAACAAGGAGGCCCAATCATACTTGCGTGAGATACAGTCTCAGTGTAAAGAGGACGCCCAGTACGCGGTTGCTTCCTGGTCCAGCGTGCGCCGCTTGTTAAAAAGTGGGAGGAAGAGGCGCTCGCTGGACCAGGAAGCGACCGCGTAGTGGGCGTCCTCTTTACACTGAGACTGTATCTCACGCAAGTATGATTGTTAACGAGAGGCCCAGAGAGGACCCAAAAGATATATGACAATGTACTTAGCGCGTATTGAACACTTACCTGTATGAGAAAGGACCTATCAGTCGTATTGGCTATGTGCTCTGGGCAGACCAAGTACTCATTTGAGCCTGCAATTTTCATTATTTATCTGTGCTGAGGACGTTCATATGATATGGTAAGTCATTTAAACCATCTTGTATAGGCAGTACCAGATAGGACTGTTGTTATATACTTTTTATATTTGTCATATCTTGGACTACTTCAGTCCTATTATATATCTAATCTGGTTCTGTCTTATCCAATTTAAGGCTACATAAGTAATTATTATACTATTCCATCTTAAGCAGGGCTGACTAGCCTAGGGACATAGTCCGGGAAAGATTTTCTTTTCCAATCTCATTGATCCCATCAAGATATAGAGCTGTCTTCTCTATTCACTATGGAATAGGATATCCCTTTCTGTTGTCCTTATTTTTTATTTTATCTATACCAGTATAATTTTTTTTTTTAATCTATTAAATATAGGCTATGTTTTAGCTGGCATCTTCTGTGATTTGCATTAAATAGAACAAAACTACTCCACCTAGCTTTCCCCAAGTATAACTGTGCAGCCAGGGGAGGATTGGGAACTCTGATAGGCCCTAGACAAAATAAATAAAATATAGAAGTGCCCACATGTTGCAGGCAGAGCCAAACTGGGAGAAGATGTAGACAAGCCAAGTAGGCAGGGTCTTCTTGTGCGGCAATCTGTCATTTTTATTGATATCATTTTGGATTATTCCTTTTTGATTTTTTTTTATTCAGTTTTTTGGGAGAAACTCTATAATGGATTGTTGCTTTACCATATGTAACAAACACATTTATATTTTAATATCAAAGGCATTATGTGCGCAACAGGGAAAATTATCTTTCATTTTTGTTGTTTATTTTTGTTACTAAAGGGATTGTGTCAGCAAGTAGCATTTATCATATAGAGGGAGTTAATACAAGCCACTTACTAATGTATTGTTATTGTCCATACTGCTTACTTTGCTGACTAGATTCCTTCTCCCAATACATACACTGGTCGTTTCTATGGTTACGACCACCCTGCAATCCATCAGTGGTGGTCGTACTTGCACACTATAGGAAAAAGCGCTGGCATCTCCGGTGGCCAGGACCGCAGTAGTGCACATAGGCTAGTGCTATTTCCTATAGTGTGCAAGCACGGCCACCGCCACTGGATTGCAGACTGGTCGTAACCATGGAAACAAGCGTGTATAATGTAAAAAATGAATCATGGCTGGATGATGGCTATGACTGGGCAGTTAACGTACAGGTTTACAGTCTTTTTAGAAAGGTTCGTCAAAACCGGAGAGGGGGAGGGGTCTGCCTTTATGTAAAGTCCTGTCTAAAGCCCACACTCCGGGAAGATATAAGTGAGGGACATGAACATGTGGAGTCACTGTGGGTAGAAATAAATGGAGCCAAAAACAATAATAAAATACGAATAGGAGTTTATTAAAAACCACCTAATACATCAGAGTCCACAGAAAATGTACTTCCAAACGAAATAGACGAGGCAGCAAATCATAATGAGGTCATTATTATGGGGGACTTCAACTACCCAGATATAGACTGGGAAACTGAAACCTGTCAATCTCATAAAGGAAACAGGTTCTTGGAAATAACCAAAGACAATTACCTTTCCCAACTGGTTCAGGACCCGACTAGAGGGACGGTCATACTGGACTTAGTGTTAACCAATAGACCTGACAGAACAACAGATGTGCAGGTTGGGGGGACACCTGGGAAATAGTGACCATAAAAACCTTCCAATTGTCATTCAAAAGAGCGTTTCTTCAGGGAGGAACAAAAATACCAAACTTCAAAAAAGCTAAATTTAGCCAACTAAGAGAGGCCATAGGCCTAACTAACAGGGACAAAATCCTCAAAAATAAAAAATACAGCCCCAAAATGGGATATTTTTTAAAAGCATCCTAATATCTAATTGTGAGAGGTACATACCTTATGGGAATGAAAGGTTAAGGAACAAGAAAAAAACCAATGTGGATAAATAGAGCTGTAAAGAAAGCAATAAATAACAAAAAGAAAGCATTTAAATCACTAAAACAGGAGGGGAGCGAGGAAGCATTGAAAAACTATAAGGAAAAAAATAGAATATGTAAAAGACAAATAAAAGCAGCCAAACTAGAAACTGAGAGATTAATTGGTAAAGAGAGTAAAACTAACCCTAAAATGTTCTTCAATTATATAAATACTAAAAAGTATAAATCTGAAGGTGTCGGCCCCTTACAGAGTAATGAGGGGGAGTTGCAGAGAGCGATGAGGAGAAAGCAAAACTATTAAATATTTTTTTCTCCACTGAATTCACTGAGGAAAATAAACTGTCAGAAGAAATGCAGAATAGAAAAGAAAACTCCCCATTAAAAAGTGCCCTGTCTGACCCAGGAAGAAGTACAGAGACGTCTTAAAAAGATTAAAATAGACAAAATCGACAAGACCGGATGGCGTACACCCCCGAATCCTAAGAGAAATAAGTAATGTCATAGCCAAACCCTTATTTCTGATATTTAAGGACTCTATTTAAGGACTCTATAATGACAGGGAGTGTTCCTGAGGATTGGCACATAGCAAATGTGGTGCCAATATTCAAAAAGGGTCCAAAAACAGAGCCCGGGAACTATAGGCCAGTAAGTTTAACATCCGTCGTGGGTAAACTGTTTGAAGGTTTTCTAAGAGATGCTATCTTGGAGTACCTCAATGAAAATAAGCAAATAACTCCATATCAGCATGGCTTCATGAGGGATCGGTCATGTCAAAGTAATTTAAGTTTCTATGAGGAGGTAAATTCTAGACTTGACCGTGGCATATCAATGGATGTCATATATCTGGACTTCTCCAAAGCATTTGACACTGTACCACATAAAAGGTTAGTATATAAAATGAGAATGCTTGGCCTGGGAGAAAATGTCTGTATGTGGGTAAGTAACTGGCTCAGTGATAGAAAACAGAGGGTGGTTATTAACGGCACATACTCAGATTGGGTCACTGTCACTAGTGGGGTACCACAGGGGTCAGTATTGGGCCCAATTCTCTTCAATATATTTATTAATGATCTTATAGAAGGCTTGCACAGTAAAATATCAATTTTTGCAGATGACACTAAACTGTGTAAAGCAATTAACACAGAAGAGGACAGTACACTGCTATAGATGGACCTGGATAGATTGGAGGCTTGGGCAGAGAAGTGGCAGATGAGGTTTAACACTGACAAATGTAAGGGTATGCACATAGGAAGGAATAATGCAAGTCACCAGTACATACTAAATGGTAAAACACTGGGTAACTCTGACATGGAAAAGGACCTAAGAATTTTAGTGAACAGCAAACTAAGCTGTAGAAACCAGTGTCAGACAGCTGCTGCCAAGGCCAATAAGATAATGGGTTGCATCAAAAGAGGCATAGATGCCCGTGATGAGAACATAGTCCTTCCACTCTACAAATCACTAGTCAGACCACACATGGAGTACTGTGTACAGTTATGGGCTCCTGTGAACAAGGCAGACATAGCAGAGCTGGAGAGGGTTCAGAGGAGGGCAACTAAAGTAATAACTGGAATGGGTGGACTACGGTACCCAGAAAGATTATCAAAATTAGGCTTATTCACTTTAGAAAAAAGACGACTGAGGGGAGATCTAATAACTATGTATAACTATATCAGGTGTCAGTAGAGATCTCTCCCATGATCTTTTTATCCCAAGGACTGTGACGAGGGTACATCCCCTGCGCCTGGAGGAAAGAAGGTTTGTTCACAAACATAGAAGAGGATTCTTTACGGTAAGAGCAGTAAGACTATGGAACTCTCTGCCTGAGGAGGTGGTGATGGTAAGTTCACTAAAAGAGATCAAGAGGGGTCTGGATGTATTTCTGGAGTATAATAATATTACAGGTTATACTTAATAGAGATGGGTTGTTGATCCAGGAAGTAATTCTGATTGCCTGATTGGAGTCGGGAAGGAATTTTTTCCCCTAAAGTGAGGAAAATTGGCTTCTACCTCACAGGGGTTTTTTGCCTTCCTCTGGATCAATTTGCAAGATAACAGGCCGAACTGGATGGACAGATGTCTTTTTTCGGCCTTATAAACTATGTTACTATGTTACTAATAAAGCCAGCAAAGGAAGCAATATGAACACAATACATTAATAAGTGTTTTGTAATAAATGTTATCTGCTGAAGTGAGACAACCCCTGTTAACCCCTTCCCGACATGTGACGTACTATTAGGTAACATGTTGGGTCATTAAAGATGGTGCCTGCTCCCGAGCAGGCGCCACAGCAATGCGATGCCTGCTGTTTCCTACAGCAGACACTGGCGGCTAATATCCGTGACCAGCGGTAATGCCGATCACAAATATTTATCCCCTCAGATGCCGTGTGACGATCGGTGGAGCCGGAGCTTGTGTGCTCTTAGTGAATGACAGGAGGCTGCTGCATAGTATATCCTGTAATAGGGCTCAATAGGAAAGTAGTAAAATCATCACAGACTCCAAATAAAGTGCATTGGAGTTTATGATAGCAGCAATCAGATGATTGATTGTTATAGTTCCCTATGGGAAGTATAAAAAAAAAAAAAAGTGTAAAAACTTTCATTTTTTTTACAAGTGAAAAAAATAAATATATATATATATATATATATATATATATATATATATATATATATATATATATATATATATATATGTTCAAATCACACCCCTTTCCCCAAAATGAGAATAAAAATCATAAAAGAAAATATATAAATCATGGGTATCGCCGCACGAGTAAATGCCCATATTATCAAAATATAAAAGTAAAATATAAAAAAAGTGATCAAAAAGTCGTATACAACCCAGAAGTCTATCAATGAATACAATAAAGTACACATCGCCCTGCAAAAAATGAGCCCTCATAAACCTCCACAAACAGAACGACAAAAAAAAAATTAACCACCTAACTGTTCTGCCCGAGTCCAGCTCGGGCAGTGTGAAAAGTAGCTAACTGGAGGGGGGAGGGCTGGTTTAGATGGTGATATCTCCTCAATGGTAGCATCTAGAAACATGCGATTGGTCTTGTCTGAAAGCTGACAGTCCAGGCTTTAATACAAGCAGGGCACTCAGACTCCTCAATTTCCCCTAACTCCGACTCCCAATCCGACTCCCTCATACATGGCACATGTTTAAGTGATGACTTTAAATAAACTTTGCATAAATCAATAGTACAGATACGTCATGACAAAAAAAAGTTTGTAATATATGTTTTACTAGATATCTTTACTCTGAACTTTCAGTATCAGGCTTTTCTCTGGGTACAACTCACTAAGGTCCTGATGTATGAAAACTGTCTAAGGTCTAAGACTTTCTTTGTTGCCCCTAGCAACCAATCAGAGCACCCCTTTCATTTATCCAGAGCACTATATGAAATGAAAGCTAACAAAGAAAGTTCTACATCTAGACAGTTTTCATACTTAAGGACCTACGTGTTTTATATCAGAGGAAAAGCAAACTAAAACATAAAGCATACAGAGAGAACAAGCACTGGACAAGTGATTTATGCAGTTTATTGAAAGTTTAGATATACTAAGAAGTACTTGCCTTAAAGAGGTTTTCTCAGCACATTGATTCACTGACTGACCAGCAGTTTGCACCCACTCTGTCTCCTCAGGCTGTGTGTGTGTGTGTGTGTGTGTGTGGGGGGGGGGGGGGGGGGGGGGGGGGGGTGAGTCTCCAGCAGTTATTAGCATATATTAACTTACTCTGACAGAGCACAAGATTGTGATCTCTAACACAATTACAGGTACAGCCATGCTTCTCAGCAGGTAATCACTCAGAGCTCAGTCCCATCATTCTTCACTGCTCTCAGCCAATCAGATAACAGTCTTTCTGGTCTGCAAGTTACCATAGAAACCTGTGTACAGTGAGATACCTGCTGAACTGTCTATAGTTCATGACTGACCAATGTATTTAGAAAATGTCTTCTTGGAACTGTCCCTTTATGTTGAAAGCTAATCTTTGTAACTAGTGTGAAAACCCCTTTAATCCTGTTTTCTCTAGTAGATCTGAGATAAGTGCAGCCATTCCTTCCCAGTGCCTTTTACCTCTGATCTGTAGTGGAGGAGCTTCACTACTGAGCATCTACATAAAGGGCAGCACACAGTCATCTCAACTAAAAGCCTAGATCCTTAGATCAGGAATAGAACAGACATTAATAGGACATTTCATCATTTTCCCAGATTCTCATGAAAATATATTCAGCACATACTGCAATGAACTAAATGTACCAATTTATTATACGTATATTGTTTGAGTCGGTCCATTTTATACCGACTCCACCAAAATGGACACTGACCACAGCACTGAATAAAAGACCAAAATGACAGCTAAAGTCCAAGAAACAGAGGACAAATCATTGTTAGAAATCAAGTCGGGAATAATCGTGAGTGAAACTCGTTTTTACTTTCATTTTCAGCTGCATTCACAGCATCCTGATTTCTATCAGTGATATGTTTCTGAAATTGTCTGAAAGCTTTGAATGTCTGCTTTCAAAAAAGATCAGTTGCATGTTTCTAGCTGTTACCATTCACGAGGTAGCAGCATCTAAAGAAGCCCTCCCCCCTCCAGGTAGCTACTTTTCCCACTGCTGGAGCTGGACTCTGGCAAAACATTTAGGGGGTTAAAGGGATCAGAATATGACAGCATAAAAACACAAGGAAAAGTATACAGTACATATGTGGCATCACCAGATTCGTACTGACCTGGAGAATGAAGATCACAAGTCAGTTTTACTGCATAATGAACGCAGTAAAACAAGAAAAACCTGTAAAACTGAGGCAAAATTGCGTTTTTTTTTTCCCCATTTACACCACCTTTGGAATTTTTTTTCCTACTTCTAATTACATTTTATGCAATATTAAATGGTGGCATTGGAAAGTAAAACTTGTCCTGCAAAAGATAAGCCCTCATACGACTATGTGAACGGAAAAATAAAAAAAAAGTTATGGCTCTGGGAAGGCGGGGAGCAAAAAACGAAAACACAAAGTAAGAAAAACCTCCAGGGTAAAAAGGGCTAATATGGGGAAAGGGGCTGATTTGAATTTTTTATTAATCTTTTATTTTTTTTAATTTTCTCTAATTTCTTTTCACTCATTCTAGGTCACCCTAGGGGACTTTAACATGCGATCAGTTGATTGTTGGTCCTATAGACTGTTGAGACCTAAATGTGCTTATTGTTGATTACTTTGCTCCATTACATTTTTGTGATTACTTATTTTTCTCAAGAGCATTTGTGTGATTAGTAAATCAATCCATTTTTTGCTGCTACCACAGGACTTCAACTCCTGAGTTTTGTGTAAAAGATTGCTGCCTTACCAGGTATGCTACAGCTAGTTCTACTGGTATATAAAGCATTGTACAGGAATATTAATGAGAAATTCTTTACTGTAATAGCAGTGTACCCGTGTGTGTATATATATATATATATATATATATATATATATATATATATACACACACACATATACAAAGTATTGAATTTTTGTAATTATTAAGTTAGACATGTTATCCCAATTTCATACATTTCACTGAACAAAACTCGTCCACCCAGCTTTTCCCCAAGTATACTTGTGCATCTTTCCTCCTGTTTCCCTGTCATACCCCTGCATATTCATCCATTTAGATTGTTTTCTGAAAGTGTGACATCACTGTGCTTAGTTCTATAGATGTTCTCCCAATTGATCTGATGTTATTTATGTTTATGTTGTAAAGCTTGTGATCTGTAGTGATTTTATGGCCCTTACAGATCCTTAGCTATGTTTACCTACACATAGCATCTGTTCTTACATGTCTTGCGGAACTGATTAATTGGTTAATAAGCTAAATTACACCTATTTATATGATCACACCGGCTATAAATGTAGACACAGTCAAAGAGAAAGCAGTCGCTGGGGTCAAGCACGAGTTAAAGAACCTTATCTGGCAAAGCGGCATATTGACTAAGCCCGTGGCAGTTAAACATGGCAGCTGTATAAAGAGGATTCTCTCCTCTCTCCACACAGGCACAGCGGGATTAACCATGGTGCACGTAGAGCAGGTGCTCCAGGCCCCAGGCCCCTAAGGGGGCCCAGGTAAACCGTTATTACACTTACCAGTAATTGTGTTTCCTGGAAGTCTCCACGACGGCACCCATGAGCTTAGCCCTGCCCCATCACAGAGAGATATTAAATTGCCCCTCCCTAACCTAACTCCTCAGTGTAAGTCCCTTTTTTTTTTTGCATATTAACTCCATATTCAGTATAAGGAATTTTTTTTTTCGGGGGTGGGGGGGTGGTTTGTGCTAGGGAGATAATTGGGGGGGGGGGCATTGTGGAGACTTCCAGGAAACACAATTACCGGTAAGTGTAATACGACGGCACCCATGAGCCTTAATAGAGAAAATAGAATTAGGGAGGGGCCGCTGCCTGGAGGACTTTAAGTCCGAAAAACAGATCTTTCGCGGAAAAAAACCTCAACCTTATGACGAGTAAAGCTATGAATGGATTTCCATGTAGACGCTTTACAAATGCTTTCTACAGAAGCTGAAGCCGTTTGAGCCCATGATGTAGACATGCCTTGAGTCAAATGAGCCTTAACCCCTAAGGGGGAAGGTTTACCTAAAGCTTTGTAAGCATCTGCTAAGGTCGGTCTAATCTATCTTGAAATGGAACTAGCAGTAGCTTTTTTTTTTAACCTTTGTTAGGTCCTGAAAATTGAAGAAAGAGATTTCTATCTTTCCTCCAAACCTCAGTTTTTTGTAAATAAAGAAGAACAGATCTTCTAAAATCTAAGTTGTGAAATTTTTTCTCTTTATCATTACTGGACCTATCACAAAAGGACAGAATGATTACATATATCTGGGGACCTATGAAAGGAAGATACCACCTTTGGGAGAAAAGAGGGTTCTAATTTGAAAACGAGTCTATCCTCAAATATCTGAAAATATGGAAAAGGAGTATACAGTGCCTGGAGTTCACATACTTTTCTAACGGATGTGATGGCTACTAAAAATATAGTTTTCAAAGTTAAAAATCTTAAGGAAATTTCGTCAATGGTTTAAAGGGGGTTCCATTAGAGCATTGTTAGAACATCAAAAGTAGGAAGGGTTCCACTAAAAATAGTTATACTAAAGTTTGAACCAAATTTTCTTCTTAAAGGGGTTCTCCAGGAATTAGGAAAATGAAAATACTTAAATATTACTTTATTATAAATATATTCCCATATACCTTTCATTAGTTATAATGGCTCATTTTGTCTAGGGAGCAATCATTAGGAGAAACAAAATGGCCGCCGTCCTATTAGTATACACAGAACCTGTCCTAATCACACAGGAGGACAAGTTACTTCACAACACTGAGCTAAAAAGCTGACTCATCCTCCTCAGTACAGTTTAATATGATCTTCAGCTGAATCTCTGTAGGAATGGAGTCCATGAGGAGACATGAAGTACAGAGAGGACGGACAGGACAGACTGTGGTAATGTGGGACTGTGGTAATGGAGGCTGCATACAAGTGCTGCTGCTCATTATTTATCAGCACTTCATGTCTCCTCATGAACTCCATTCCCACAGAGATTCAGCTGAAGATCTTATCTATATTCAGGATCATAATCCCTGAGAAGCAGAGCAGAGAGGAGGATGAGGCAGCTCTTTAGCTCAGTGTTGTGAAGTGACTTGTTCTGTGTGATTAGGACAGGTTTTGTGTATACTAATAGGACGGCGGCCATTTTATTTCCCATGATGATTGCTTCCTAGACAAAATGAGCCATTAAAACTAATGAAAGGTATTTGGGAATATATTTATAATAAAGTAATATTTAAGTATTTTCATTTTCCTAATTCCCGGAGAACCCCTTTAAGTCTACTACTACTGTCTACTACTCTAGAAGAAAAGCCCCTATTTTCTACATTGATCCGTTCAACATCCACACATTTAGGTGTAGGTTCTTTAAACTCGAGTGTGAGACAGGACCTTGCATCACTAGATTTGGAATATGAGAGCTGTAGAGGGCATTCATCTCCTTTAACAGCTAAAACCATGCTCTTTTCAGCCAGTATGGGGCTATCAGTCAGTATGACCTGGGGCTTTTCTCTTTTTATCTTTATTGGAGGATAGGCATAGCAGAGGTTTGGGGTCTATTTGACAGAAAATGTGTCCACCTAGGTCGGACTGTCCTAGTAGGATGTAGGGAAAAGAATCTTGGTAGTTTGTTTTTTCTTGCGAAGAGATCTATGTGTGGTAATCCCCAGGTCTCTATGATTAAGTCGAACGCCTGCCCTGCTAGGGTCCATTCTTCTGTGTTGATCCGATTCCTGCTTAGAAAATCTGCACAAGCATTTTCTTGACCCCTTGATCTTGAATTGTCGACCCTTTGTGCTCCCTTGGTGTCGGAGAAGCGCCACCATTGTCATGTTGTCCGAATAGACCTTCAAACGAAAACCAGCTACTATTGTTCTTGTTATTTTCATTGCTTCCCAAACAGCCATCAAATCTCTCTGATTTGATGAAGCTTCTGTCATGTCTCTTTTCCAAGTTCCCTGAAAGGACATTTGACTGACATGTGCTTCCCAACCTCTGTTGCTTTTATCTGTAGTCATAAGAAGAGAAGGTTCCTGTATCCATTCTATGCCCCGGGAGAGATTGTCCCTTTTCTGCCACCATCTGATTGAACATGTAATCCAGATGTAAAGAAATCCCACTCCACATCCGAAGTGTCCTGGAGTGATGTTGTGCCCATGGGACCGCTGGTATGCAGGACGTCATGTGTCCCAGTATCTTCATGGATTGTCTGATGGATTCCTTTTTCCGGCTTCTGGAGTATCCAAATATCTGGATTATGTTATCTAACTTCTCCTGGGGAAGAAATGATTTGTTTCTATGAGTCTAGGATCATTCCAGGAACCTCTTCTCTGAGGCTTGGAGATCTGATTTTTTCCAATTTATAATCCAACCTAGATCTTGTAAGGTTGTTAGGACAAAATTCAGTTGACTTTGGAAATCATGATTCTTGGATTCTATTATTAGCTGGTCATCCAAATAAGGTAAAAGTAGAATCCCTTTTAATCTGGGGAAGGAGACTATTTCTGCCATGATTTTTGTGAACAGTCTGGGGGCAGAAGATATCTGTTAAGTTAACTGATTAAGTGAGTTATCCCTTTGTCTGTTGGGATGGCAAATCTGAGGAATTTTTGGCTCTCTGGACAGATTTGGATATGAAAATAAGCATCTTTGAGGTCTATTGTGACCATCTTTGCATTTTTGGAGATTAGAAGAATTGCTGTCTTTATCGAGTCCATTTTGAATTTTCTGTACACAATAAATTTGTTCAGTGGCTTGAGATTTATAATCGTTCTGTGGGTACCATTGGGCTTTTTGACCAAAAATAGGCGAGAATAATGCCCTAAGTGTCTTTCTTTTTCTGGGACAGTTTGTATAGCGCCTAAATCTCACAGCTCTTCTACCCCTTTCTGCATATTTCTTAAAAGTATACCTGGGGAAAAGATGTGGTGCAGAATTTTTGAGGAGGAGGAGCTGAAAATTCTATATTGTACCCGTCTAGCAAAACCTGCATGACCCAACTGTTGCTGGTAATTAAGTGCCACTGATGAACGAAAATAGACAGTCTTCCTCCTACTCTTCTGGCGTCATTTAGAAGTTGAGGGGAGTTGTTTGGACCTTTTTTCCCTCCTTTCCTATAGCTTCATCTTCCGGATTTCCCTTTGTTTGACCTGTTCTGACTTTGAAAATTATGTTTTTTATATGGTCTGTTATAACGAGACTTATATTCCTCAGGGAATCTTGTCAGATGCTTTTTCTAAGATTTTATACAAATCAGGCCCAAATAAATATTTTCCATGAAAAGGTATGGAACATAATTTATTTTAGATGTTATGTCTCCCTTCCAAGATCTTAGCCATAAAACTCTCCTGATGGAATTAGTTAAGACCAAGGTTCTTGCCGCCATGGACACGGCTTCTGCTGAGGAATCTGCTAAGAATCCGGCTGCCATTTTTAGGACTGGGATGGAAGAGAAAATTTGATCCCTAGAAGTTTTTCCCTAATGTGAAATTCCAATTGTTCTAACCACATGCAAAGTGCCCTAGCAACACAACTTGCGGACACATTTGGGCGAAATAAAGAAGTTGCCATCTCACATGTTTTTTTTATTAACCCTTCCTCCTTTTTATGCATAGGATCCTTAAGTTGTGCAGCATCCTCAAAGGGAATAGAAGTATTTTTAATAAGTTTTGCTACTGAAGAGTCTATCGTAGGTACAGAATCCCAGCTTTCTTTTTCGGATTCATTAAAGGGGTATCTTCTTTTAAGGCCTCTGGGGAATATTGATCTTTTATCTGAAGTATTCCATTCCTTATTTATGGATATTTTTATGTATTTTAACCAAAACCTCCAAACATAGTGTCCTGAACTGACTTCACCTTTTTAACCTTCTCAATCTCCATGGTATTACAAATAGCTCTGATTAATGTGTCCAAAACTTCTGAGGAAAAGAAAAACTTTTTATCCTCTTCTTCAGAAGATGAATCTACATGTTCACCTTCCTCTCTGTCTGAAGAAACGCATAAGAATTTTCCGAATCAGAAGATGGAGGTTCTCCAACACGTTTTATTTTAGACTTTTTCTTGGCCAAAGAAGTAAATAACCCTGACATAGCAGATTGTATTTCTTCCTTAACCATTGATCTTATGTCATTCATTAAAACAGGAGATTCCTCTTGTACGATTTTAGAAGTACAGGCAGGGCACACAGGCTTTTTATATGCTGGGTCTTGCTTTTTGTTGCAGATAGTGCATTTATTGGTTATCCGGATGTTTCCACTTCAAAGACGGCGCCGGACACTCTGAACTTCCCCGCAGCAAAACACCACCTGCCGAAGGGAAGATGGCGGGCCTTACACCATGTGTATCGGCACCAACCGCAGCCATATACCGGCCAGGAAGCTAGGGAGTGGCAGGTTTTGCCTTCCTGAGCTGGCTTCCTGGCTCTCAAACATAAATTGGACTTACAACTATTTAGCATAGGATTAGTTATGCAGATTCTTGTCATGTAACTGAGTACAAGAGAGATTTGTACAAACTTTTTTTTTTTTTTCCTGTGTTTTTCTCTTTTGTTTAACCCATAATGAAAGGCTATACTACAATAGATATTTCCTTGAAATAATGGAAAAAAATCCAACCTCTTTATTGTAATCCTTTAAAATTCCATGAGCTGATCAGAAAGCTTTTTCGGTCTATGCGTTTCGACAAACTGTCTTATTCATGACCATACCATGTCGCCAAATTTTCTGGTTTAAAAACCCTTCACCCATCTTAGACACTCCTCCGTTACCATATGTGAATAATCAACAAATTGGAGTCGGGGGTGTGTGTCTGGGGACATCACAAAATACAAAACTACTTACAAAAACAAGCTTCTAAAAAAGGAAACATGAATCAGCAGTCACCTACAGTCATATAAAATATAAATCAATATTCAAAGATGAGATCATGTCTATTATTCATGTCCCTTGGAATCCTGGTATGCAATAAGAAGATCCAAAAAGACTTTGTGATTCTGGCCTATTGTGGATGACTGGGGGAAAAGGGCTTTAGGGTCCCTAACACCGACTTTTACCCTATGAGTTCTAGAGTGCCCGCTTTAGATAAATTTCAAGAGCTAGTGGAGATGGATCTTGTGGCACTAGGTCAGAATGTGAAAAAACAAAAAAGAAATGGAGTACGGAGAGATAATCTCACTAGACAGGAGAGGAAGGCACTTGATAACCTGCGTCACAATAGTGAGTTGGTTATCAAAAACTCTGATAAAGGTGGAAGTATAGTGGTGATGGATGCAGGTTTGTATCTGAAATGTAATGCGGAGTTGCTAGGGGACACATCCACATACAGAGAGTTGAGGGCAGATCCCACTACTGAATTTGTCACAGCAGTATCCAAACATCTTGATGAAGGTGTTTCACTAGGTGTTTTGGATATGAAACTTAGAAAATATCTGTTTGTGAATAAAACAGTAATCCCAATTTTCCACTCTCCCTAAGGTACATAAGAAGACTTTCCCTCCTCCAATGCGACCTATTGTGTCTGGTATAGGCAGCTTGGGAGAATGCCTGGGAGCATGGGTAGATTTTTATCTGCAACCCCTTGTTCAGCGTATCCCAAGCTACCTACATGATACAAAACATGTATTGGAATTGACTGGTAACTTAGTGTGGGAAAAGGGGTACAGATGGGCGACTTGTGATGTTGCCGCTTATTTGTCTGTGGAGTTCCTGCTAGGACATAATTACTTCTCCTCCCAGACGAGGGGAGCATCAATGGGTGTGAAATTCTCCCCCTCGTATGCAAATATTTATACGTCCCATTGGGAGGAATGATACCTTAAGATCAAGGACAATGTTTTTTTGTCCTCGATCGTATGGTATGGAAGAGTCATAGATGATGTTATCCTAGTGTGGAACTCCACAGAAGAGGACTTCGTGAATTGCGTGAAATACATGAATAAAAATGCAATGACTCTCCAATTCCCTCATACAATAGTAGAGTGTGACATTCCATTTTTGGATGTCAAGTTTTCTAATAAAGGGAATGAGGTATTCAGCAGCAACTACAGAAAAGACTCAAGTAGGAATACTTGTCCTCTTGTCACCCTAAGCACGTCATGAATGGTATCCCCTACGGTGAGTTTAGAATAAGAATCCATTTTTTTAGGTCCTATATATATCAAGCCACATATTTTGGATCCTTGGGTTACCCCCTATTCAGGGGTTTCATACTCTGATTATATCATACGACATCTATTGAATATCCACATGTTCAGATCTATCTGTCTGTGGAATTTATGCACATATCTAGTGGACTATGTCATAGGTGATGCTTTCATTTATGTTTGCATAATTCATCTTCAATGCTGCTGCCTTTTATGCTATTCTCTGACACATGTTGATACCTAGGAATTTACATTGGAGGCACTTAGATTTTGTTGGACTATCTGTGCATCCAATATATACTATTCCAGTTACACATTTTTTATATATATGTCTGGGATATATTTCCCGATTTAAGTTTACAGTCCCCTGAAGAGCCATACATTAGATAATGGCGAAACGCGTAGGGATTAAAGGGACCATATATACCTCCAAAATCATGGAGGCTCTATCTTAGATTATAAATTTAACACCATTTTTGTGGTGTACTGGATTAATGGCTTTTATGTGTTGTTACTAAGAATCTAGGTGGCATGATCTATGGTCGATTATATAAAAAAACATTTTATCTACAATAATTTCTGTATTGATATTTATTGTTTTTGGTGATTGGACTGACCTAAGACGAATAAGCTTTACCTACGGACATTATTGGTGGCGGATATCTTTCCTGTGTCAGGGGAAACTCAGGGATATCAGGAGGTTCCTGACACGGGATCGCCCCTATCGGGGCGGCAGTTCCGTTTTTGTAGGCAGGGCTTTAAATAGCGGTCAGGGAGTTATTAGGGCTAGATCTTTTCCTTTCTCTGATAGAGAGACGAAGCATCCCTTTACTCTCAGTCTGGTCTCCCTTAAGACGGCCACCTATCATTTAGTTCATATTCTATGATTGCTCAGTACTTTTTTCACAACACGGACGTGATGGGTACACTGATTAGATGATGAACTCATTAAGGTGACTTAGACAGATGTTTTGTGACATAATATACCTTTTTATTTTTTAAATAATAAAAGTTAAGTTTTAGAGGCTTATTCTGTGATTTTTGTAGAATAAGAATCCGCCAGAATTGTTCAGAGGATTCCATATTTAAAAAGGAGGCTGCGGCATTGTATAGAAGACTTTAAGGGGATACAGTGAGAACTTGCTAAAACAGACTGTGGATAAAGTGAATCGTTTGAATAGGAGAAATTTAATCTCCCAGGAAACAAGTAGGAATAATAAGATAGAACTCCAAGAGAAAAAGGCTAGAGTGACAACTACTTTTAGCAGACAGTATCATGAGGTGCGGAACATCATTACTAGGTATTTACCAATCCTGAATCAGGACGACAATTTACAACAGATATTGGAATCAGGAATTCAAGTTGGGAGCAAAAGAGCTCCAACTATTGCCACAGTATTGTCTCCGAGTTTATTTTTGGAGAAATCAGGGTCCATACCTGGTTGAATGTCACTGGCTGCTATAGATGTGGACATACTGTATGTAAAACCTGTCAATTTATTAAAATAAGTAAAAGTTTTAAATCTAGTGCTACAGGAGAAGAATTTAAAATTAAATCATATATAAACTGTAACACAAGTAATGTGATTTATTTAGCCACCTGCAGCAGCTGTAGCGTTCAATATGTGGGTTGTACATCAAATAGTTTGAAATTTCTGAAAGGTGTTTCCTTACTCTGATTTTCAAACTTGAAGGTAGTGAACATTTCCATGTAATCTCGACACTTTAGAGATGCACATGGAGGTAATACAGCAGCTCTTGAAATCACTGGTATTGAAAGGGTTAAAAAACTACTGCGAGGAGGAGATATGAATAGACTGCTTTATAACAGGGAATCTTTTTGGATCTTCTTATTGCATACCAGGATTCCAAGGGGCATGGATAATAGACATGATCTCATCTTTGAATATTGATTTATATTTTATATGACTGTAGGTGACTGCTGATTCATTTTTCCTTTTGTAGAAGCTTGTTTTTGTAAGTAGTTTTGGTGATGTCACCACAGTTTGTCGAAACGCGTAGACTGAAAAAGCTTTCTGATTAGCTCATGGGATTTTAAAGGATTACAATAACGAGACTGGATTTTATCCCTAGTGCATGTACTGGATTTTTTTGTTTTTTTTAAGAAAGTGTCTCCCTGATCTGAAGTATCTTGCAGGCCTATGAGTGGAGCAGGTGAGCTGGAAACATTTTGTTATACGACTACAATAGATATATAATGATATGTTTATTTTATGTACTTATATAGCCCTGCTATATTCCACATCGCTTTACAGACATTAGCATCAAGCTGCCCCCAATGGGGCTCACAATCTAAGTTCCCTATCAGTATGTCTTTGGAGTGTGGGAGGACCCCGGAGGAAACACACACACACAAACACGGGGAGAAAATACAAATTCCATGCAGATGTTCTCCTTGGTCAGATTTGAACCTAGGACCCCAGTGCTGCAAGGCATCAGTGCTAGCCACTGAGCTACTGTGCTGCCCACACAAGTGTGTCTCCTGCTTGATTATGTGTTCTGGACTTAGAAAGCGCATGGCATTATCATGAATGATAATGCAGTGTGCCTCTATGTGACCTTCCTGACCTCAGCTTTATGTCAGTATGATTCTGTTGCAGAAAGGTCACGCAGAGACACACAGAATTATCATCATAATGCAGTGCACTTCCTAAGTCCAGACCGCATGATCTTTCTCACACACAAAGCGTTATTCTCACAAGTGACAGCCTTGTGTGAAAGAGCCCTTAAAGGCCTATCCTCAAAATAGGCCACCCATGCCAGATGGGAGTGGGTTGGATAATCCAGCTCAGCTATTTGAGAGGGCTGCAGTGCTCAGACAAGCGCTGTGGCCTTCTCACAGTGTGACAAGCCCATTGCTGTGCATTGTATAGTAGCTGTGTGGCACTGCAGCCCAGATCCATTCACTTGAATGGGGCTGAGCTGCACCCAGGTCCCCTAACCTATAGTTGTGACTTCACTGGCTTGCGGGAAGCTTCAAGAAAGCCGCTACCTCAAACTGCTGATCAGTGGCGGTCCCAGCGGGTGTTGGACCCATTCATCAGATGCCGATTACCTATCCAAAGGGCAGCTAATCAGTAGGAAAAAGGTTGACAACCCCTTTAACATAACTTTTGAAAACACAATGTAAATTGCACAATAAGCCACTTGTTGATAAATATTTATTTATGATTCCACTAACTCAGAAAGGGCATGTGAACCGACCCATCCAACAGAAGCCTCCACTGAAAAGCAATACTCATTGAATGGGAGACTAGGTATGATGCAGTGTTATTTAACCTCTTCAGGATCCTGCCATTTTTCACCTTAAGGACCAGGCCATTTTTAGCAAATCTGACATGTGTCACTTTATGTGGTGATAACTTTAAAATGCTTTTACTTATCTAGGGCATTCTGAGACCGTTTTCTCATCACAAATTGTATTTCATGACAGTGGTAAATTTGAGTCAAAATATTTCATTTTTATTTATAAAAAAAATACCAAACATTTAGAAACATTAGCAAATTTCAATTTCTCTACTTTTAAAAAATTACATTTTATTTTTTGGGGGAAGTTAGAAGGCTTAGAAGTTTATAACCAAATCTTGAAATTTTTCAGAAAATTTCCAAAACCCACTTTTTAACCACTTCCCGTCCGCCCATAGGATAAAAACATCCGGGAAGTGGTTAGTTATCTCTGAATAGACGTTTCTGAACGTCCATTCAGAGATAGCAGCTGCACGCTAATCGTGCAGCTGCACAGCGGGGTACCTGCTGTCACTGACAGCAGGGTACCGCATAGAGAAGACAGGGACCGCTCCAAGGGGTCCCTGCTTTCTAGATCGCTGTATACACAGTGCTCAACGAGCCCTGCACTGAGACTGTACAGCCTCTCTGGGGTGTATTTCCCCTGTAACTGGGGCTACTATGTAAGCCCCAGTTACAGGAGAAATCAATAGTGTGTAAAAAAAAAAAAAAAAAAAAAAAGTAAAGTTAAATGTCCCCCAGAGGTCTTCTATGACCTTATGGGGGACACAGTGTAAAAAAATAAAAAATTTAAGTATTGTAAAAAAAATAATAATAATTTTCCCCCCAAATAGGTCATTAAAAAAATGTTACAAATAAAAATAAATAAATAAAATAGACATATTTGGTATCACCCCATCAGTTAAACACCGTAAAAAAAAACAAAACATTACGCCAAAACAGATTTTTTTTTAATTACCTCACTTCTCAAAAAACATATCAATCAAAAAGTCGTATGCATCCCAAAATGGTAGCAATAAAAAGGTCACCTCATCCCGCAAAAAATGAGCCCCCACACAAGATCATAGCCAGAAAAATGAAAAAAATATGGCTCTTAAAAAATTGCAACACAAAAACATGATTTTTTTCTAAAAATGCTTATTGTGTAAAACGTAAAAATAAATAATAAAAAAAATAGACATATTTGGTATCGTTGCGTCCGTAACAACTGGCTCTACAAAAATATCACATGATCTACACCATCAAGTGAACCGCGTAAAAAAAATCTAAAAAAAATTATGCCAAAACAGCTTTTTTTGTCGCCTCACCTACCAAAAAACATATCAAACAAAAAGTCGTATGTATCCCAAAATGGTTGCAATAAAAATGTCACCTCATCCCGCAAAAAATGAGCCCCCACACAAGATCATAGCCAGAAAAATGAAAAAAATATGGCTCTTAAAAAATTGCAACACAAAAACATGATTTTTTTTCTAAAAATGCTCCTATTGTTTAAAACGTAAAAAAAATAATAATAAAAAATAGACATATTTGGTATCGTTGCGTCCGTAACAACCGGATCTATAAAAATATCACATGATCTACCCCATCAAGTAAATGGTGCAAAAAAAAAAAAAATAGAAAAATGCCCCTAAACTGCTTTTTTTGTGACTTAACCTCCCAAAAATGAGATTAAAAAGTGACCAGAAAGCCGGATGTACCCCAAAATTGTGCCAATAAAAAGCAGAGCTTGTCCCGCAAAAAATAAACCCTCACGCAGCTCAGTCCACAAAAAAATTAAAAAGTTATCGCTGACAGAAAATTCCATGTTAGAAAATGCAGATGCTGCTCCTCCCCTTATGAGCCCTGGCATATCCCCAAATAACAGTTTACGACCACATATGGGGTGTTTCTGCAAACTGCAGAATCGGGGTAATAAATATTGAGTATTGTTTTGTTGTTAACCCTTGATGTGT
The DNA here is from genome assembly GCA_900303285.1 of Rhinella marina. NCBI lineage: Eukaryota > Metazoa > Chordata > Amphibia > Anura > Bufonidae > Rhinella > Rhinella marina. The sequence continues at coordinate 63,888 of ONZH01018535.1, read as the reverse complement.
TACAGGAAAAAAATGATTAAAATGGAAAATCTGCAAAAAAAATTAAATTTTGAAATTTCACATCTATTTTTCTTTAATTCCTGTGGAATACTTAAAGGGTTAACAACATTTCTAAACCTAGTTTTAAATAGTTTGAGGGGTGCAGTTTCTAAAATGGGGTCATTTATGGGTGGTTTCTATTATGTAAGCCCACAAACTGACTTCAGAACTGAACTGGTCCTTAAAGTTGATTTTGCAAATTTTAAAAAAATTGTTTCTAAAATTCTAAACCTTCTAATGTCCTAAAAAAATAAAATGACACTACCAAAATGATGCCAACAAAAAGTAGACATATGGGGAATGTCAATTAGTGAGTATTTTATGGGGCATCACTATCCATCTTAAAAGCAGAGAGATTCAAATTTAACAAAAATTTGAAAAAAAATTCACTGTTTTCTAACTTTTGGATTTTTTTTTATTAATAAAAGTAAAACATATCGACTCAAATTTACCATTAACATGAAGTACAATGTGTCACGAGAAGAAAATCTCTGAATGGCTTGGATAAGTAAAAGCGTTCCAAAGTTATTACCACATGAAGTGACATGTCAGATTTGCAAAATTAGGCCTGGTCAGGAAGGGGATAAGTGGCCCGGATGGGAAGTGGTTAAGGACCAGTTCAGGTCTGAATTCACTTTATGAGGCTTACATAATAGAAACAGCCCAAAAATGACCCCAATTTAGAAACTACACCCCTCAAGGTATTCAAAACGGATTTTACAAAACGTTGTTAACCCTTTAGCTGTTCCACAAGAATTAAAGGAAAACGTAGACGAAATTTCAGAATTTCACTTTTTTGGCAGATTTTTCATTTTAATCCATTTTTTTCCGGTAACAAAGCAAGGGTTAACAGCCAAACAAACCTCAATATTTATTCCCCCGATTCTGTAGTTTACAGAAATACCTCACATGTGGTGGTAAACTGCTGTACGGGCACACGGCAGGACGCAGAAGGAAAGGAATGCCATATGGTTTTTGGAGGGCAGATTTCACTGTGAAAATTTTAAGTTCTCATCTCACATTTGAAGACCCCCTGATGTAACCCTAGAGTAGAAACTCATTTTGAAAATCATGGAAACTATGGCATAAGGTGGCAGTTTTTTTGGTACTATTTTAGGGTACATATGATTTTTGATTGCTCTACCCTTTTTTTGTGAGGAAAGGTAACATAAAATAGCTGTTTGGGCACTGTTTTTATTTTTTCTTATTTACAACGTTCATTTGACAGGTTAGATCCTGTGATATTTTTGTAGAGCAGGTCATTATGGACACGACAATACCTAATACGTATAATTTATTTATTTAAGTTTTACACAATAATATTTTTTAGTGTCCCCATAGTCTGCGAGCCATAGTTTTTTTTATTTTTTGGACGACTCTCTTATGTAGGGGCTTATTTTTTGCGTGATGAGATGACGGTTTGATTTGTACTATTTTAGGGTGTGTATGGCTTTTTGATCGCTTGGTATTACACTTTTTGAGATGTAAGGTGACAAAAAATGGCTTTTTTGACACCTTTTTTAAAAAAAAATTTTTACTGTGTTCACCTGAAGGGTTAGATCATGTGATATTTTTATAGAGCAAATTGTTACGGACGTGGCAATACCTAATATGTATACTTTTTTTTTTTTTTAATTTTAGTATTAACCAATAGACCTGACAGAACAACAGATGTGCAGGTCGGGGGACTCCTAGGAAATAGTGACCATAATATAATAACCTTCCAATTGTCATTCAAAAGAGCGTTTCTTCAGGGAGGAACAAAAATACCAAACTTCAAAAAAGCAAAAATTTAGCCAACTAAGAGAGGCCATAGGCCTAACTAACTGGGACAAAGTCCTCAAAAATAAAAATACAGCCACAAAATGGGATATTTTTAAAAGCATCCTAAACTCTAATTGTGAGAGGTACATACCTTATGGGAATAAAAGGTTAAGGAGCAAGAATAAAACAATGTGGATAAATAGAACTGTAAAGAAAGCAATAAATGACTAAAAAAAGCATTTAAATCACAAACAGTAGGGAAGCGAGGAAGCATTGAAAAACTATAAGGAAAAAATAGAATATGTAAAAGACGAATAAAAGTAGCCAAACTAGATACCGAGAGATTAATTGCCAAAGAGAGTAAAACTAAGCCTAAAATGTTCTTGAATTATACAAATAGTAAAAAGTATAAACATGAAGGTGTTGGCCCCTTACAGAGTAATGAGGGGGGAGTTGCAAAGAGTGATGAGGAGAAAGCAAAGCTATTAAATATTTTTTTTCTCCACTGTATTCACTGAGAAAAATAAACTGTCAGATGAAATGCAGAATATAAAAGTAAATTTTGGTCCAGTTGTCCAGAAAAATTTGAAAGGAAGGTTGGCAACCCTGCTAGTGGGGTTAGTGTTTGGTCCTATTCTCGTCAATATATTAATGATCTTGTAGAAGGCTTGCACAGTAAAATATCAATTTTTGCAGATGACACTAAACTGTGTAAAGTAATTAACACAGAAGAGGACAGTACACTGCTACAGATAGATCTGGATAGATTGGAGGCCTGGGCAGAGAAGTGGCAGATGAGGGTTAACACTGACAAATGTAAGGTTATGCATATGGGAAGGAATAATGAAAGTCACCAGTACATACTAAATGGTAAAATATTAGGTAACTCTGACATGGAAAAGGACCTAGGAATTTTAGTGAACAACAAACTAAGCTGTAGAAACCAGTGTCAGATACCTGCTGCCAAGGCCAATAAGATAATGGGTTGCATCAAAAGAGGCATAGAGAACATAGTCCTGCCACTTTACAAATCACTAGTCAGACCACACATGGAGTACTGTGTACAGTTCTGGGCTCCTGTGAACAAGGCAGACATAGCAGAGCTGGAGAGGGTTCAGAGGAGGGCAACTAAAGTAATAACTGGAATGGGTGGACTATAGTACCCAGAAAGTTTATCAAAATTAGGGTTATTCACTTTAGAAAAAAGACGACTGAGGGGAGATCTAATAACTAACTATGTATAAATATATCAGGGGTCAGTAAAGAGATCTCTCCCATGATCTTTTTATCCCAAGGACTGTGACAGTGACGAGGGGACAACCTCTGCGTCTGGAGGAAAGAAGGTTTGTACACAAACATAGAAAAGGATTCTTTACGGTAAGAGCAGTAAGACTATGGAACTCTCTGCCTGAGGAGGTGGTGATGGTAAGTTCACTAAAAGAGTTCAAGAGGGGCCTGGATATATTTCTGGAGTGTAATAATATTACAGGCATTTTTCATTTTCACAAGAGATAACATGAAAAAAATGCATTGATGTTACCCAAGTGTTACCCATATTCTTCTGAATCCTACAGTGTGCCCAAACAGCCGTTTAGGACCAAATACGGGGTGTTGCTGTACTCAGAAGAGAAAGAGAACCATGTGCATTAAATGCCTATTTTGCCGATTTATACAGCATTGACCGACAACTGCAGAGGCTCTGGGGTGAAATGAAAAAAAAAAAAAAAAAAAGGAACTCCATTTTAGAAACCACACAATCTAACCATTGGGTGTTGTGAACACTTTGATCCCACAAGTGTTTTGGAAAAATTCATTCACAGAAGATGGTGCAAAGGGAAAATTGCAATTTTCACACAGGGATGCCATTTGGGTGGCCAATATGCCTACACACTCTTCAAATTGTTAGATGGGTTCTTCTGGGTACTGCAAAGCCAGAAATTTGGATGTAAACTACTGTTTGGGTACACAGCACAGTTCAGAAAGGAAAGAGCGCCTTCTGACTTTTGCAGTGCAGATTTTGATGGATTCATTTACAGGCGCTATTACATGTTACAATTGAACAGCCTCTGGGGTAGTACACCCATTTTTTTTTTTTTGACAACCATATGTATATTTTTCTCTCGATGGAGGTGTGTGAGGACTTATTTTTTGGAAGATGAGTTGCCACTATCATTGATTCTATTTTGGGGAAGATACGACTTTTTGATCACTTTTTATTTTGCTTTATGGGTCTTGTTATTGTGACATACACCTGGTGGGAAAAAATTAAATCGTATCTCTATTCTGCTTTTTCTTTTTTACGTTTTACCACCTACATTGCCATAGTTTTTGCATTGCCATTTTCTAAAAGTCATATTTTTATGGCCATGGTTTTGTGAGATGGCTTGTTTTTTGTGGGACAAGGTGACAGTTTTATTGGTACCATTTTAGAGTAGATATGACATTTTGATTGCTTGATATTATGCGTTTTGTGAGGTGACCAAAAAAATGGCTGTTCTGGGACTGTTTTCATATATATATTTTTTATGCCATCCACCTAATGGGATAGATAATGTGATATTTTTATAGATCAGGTCATTACGGATGTGGCAATACCTAATGAACATCTTTTCAATTATAGTGTTTACCCCAATAAAATTATCCTTTCGCTCTTATATTGTAATCACTCACACATATTACCATTACATTCACAGATATAAAATTTTAATTTGATTCCAAAAAATCTTTCTTGGTGCATAATTTCTTTTGTAAAGAAGTGTGTACATATATATGTATGTAACTATATAACCACATATACACAAAGTTGGAGTATCACATCTTCAAAGAATGCAGCTTGCAACTTTTTTTTTTCTTTGCAATATATGTCAGTTACGGTTAACTCCAGTAATCTATTCCAGAATAGACTACAGGAGTACAAAACGGAAATGTAATAAGAGTCTTATTCTGCTGTTTACACCTAACTGCTAACATAAGAAACATACAGAACTCTTCTTCAAGTGGCCCTGGAGATCGGCTATGTCACTCCTCCTGGCAATCCTTTGGCAGTGAGATAACTGACTGCATAAGGAGCCTTCTCCCATTGCTTGATCTGTAACAGGAGGCACAGCACATTAAAGGAGTTGTTTGGTCTCAACAGGAAAACAGATGATTCAGGGGATCGACTTGTAATAAAGAATAGATGATTACTTGCCTGACAGATCCCACAGTGCCATTCCAATTCTCCAGGCCAGGCTCCGTTATCCTGGTTGCAGTGCACTGATTAGGCCACTGACTGGCTGCAGTGGTCACGTGTTGTGAATATGATGTCACCACTGCAGCTTGGAGAAAAGTCACAGGCCTGGAGGACTGAAGCGGTCGCACAGGATGTGTCAGGTAAGTATTAATCTATTCTTTATTACAGGTCAGTCTCCTGAGTTGTCTGTTTTTTTTCTTGAAACCAGACTACCCCTTAAGCCCACCCAATGGCTAAGCTTCACTACCAACCATCTGCCAGACAAAAATGAGGAGATCAGAGGTAAATTAACACTCTCCGTATCAGCATTATTTCCACAAGACAATTTGATTCAGGTCTAAGCAATAAATGCAGACTGAAATTGGTGGCAAGCATGTCAGTGTTTAACAAGAATTCCTTATAAACCACTCATCTCAATCTGCCAACGTCAAACAATTTGTTCAGATAACTCGACAAATCATTTTAATTGGAAGAAAGGGCTTCAGTATTTGTCAAAACACCTCTGGGGCCTTTTATACCCAAAGGAAACAAACTAAGAAAATTAAATTTGCAATATTTTCTTCTGCCTACCAGACCCTAAAATCATAAGACAGTCAAGAGATGATGTTCAAGTAAGTGAAATTTCCCAACTAAACTCTTTAGTTTAAGGTAAATTTTAGCATATTTCTACAACATCTTTATATATCAGACAGAAATATTATAATCTATGAGCACAATACCCAGATCAATATCGGTAAAACCTTCTGCATTCAGGGCATCAGAAGTATTTTTGTCTATGTTTTCCAAACAGAGGCTTGCTAACTGAGGTTCATCAAATAGACGAGCCTAAAAAAAAAACAAAAAAAAAAAAGCAAAACAATAGTACACAATAGAAAATTAATAATTAGGAAAAAAATGAGTTACATCATACAGCTGACAAATAATATTAAGAGAATGGTATATGTCCATGAAGAATTATGAATAATCATACACATCACAATAAGCATTATTAGCTATTACCACATACCTGAGTAAGTAACATGAAAGCATTGTCAGCACGAAGATTCTTCTTAAGAAACTCTACACAGTGTGCCTCTAGCGCTGGCACCGCATATTTCTTAGCTGTGTAAAGAGTAGTCATTACAGTCTCTGGACCAATCTGAACCTCGTCAGAATACAGGAACCTTAAAAAACATTTTTAAAATTAGTTTTAATGCACAAAAAACAATGTCCACATGTAAAAGGTCTGTGTAATGCAGTAAATCACAAATTCTGAGGGACGAGTAAAGAATTTTGAGAAGGGACCTAGGTTCCAGTATATTTCATATATCTCCTTTCATCAAACTATTGAAATGTTGCTAGTGCAATAGTCTTATTATATAACATACCACCACCAAAAACAGCTGGCTCCTACTATTTATATTATATACCACACACTGATTTAAACACACAACAAAATTACCAAAAAAAAAAAAACACATTAAATTGAATAATTAAATATCTATCAGTATGTATTTATCGCTGGAAGCTTACCAGAGAAACATACGTCGGGCCGGAGGCACACTGGTCTGTATTTTTACATTCATTTTGGGCTATGTTTTGTCTGTTTATTATTTACCATTTGAGTTTATAATCTTGGTTGCTGAGTTATATCCTATTATTATATTGGCACTATGCACTTTATCTGTTAAAAATGTTTCATGGGATTAGCTGACAGGATTGGGCACCATTGTTAGATCTATTAAGCCCTTATGATATATGGTGTGTTTTTTACTACATACAGTACAGACCAAAAGTTTGAATGAGAAGGTGTGTCCAAAGAGTTTTCTGTATTTTCATGACTATGAAAATTGTAGATTCACACTGAAGGCATCAAAACTATGAATTAACACATGTGGAATTATATACTTAACAAAAAAAAGTGTGAAACAACTGTAAATATGTCTTATATTCTAGGTTCTTCAAAGTAGCCACCTTTTGCTTTGATTACTGCTTTGCACACTCTTGGCATTCTCTTGATGAGCTTCAAGAGGTAGTCACTAGAGATGGCCGAGCGTACTCGGGAGCAATTTTCGAGTAGTAGCGTACGCATTTTATATTCTGTACGCTAATACATACGCATTTTATAATCTGTACACTAATGCGTACGCATCTTATAAATTTGTACGCTAATGCGTACAAATTACAAGATGCGTACGCATTAGCGTACAGATTAGAAGATGCGTACGCTACTACTCGAAAATTGCTCCCAAGTACGCTCGGCTGAGCATGCTCGCTCATCTCTAGTAGTCACCTGAAATGGTTTTCACTTCACAGGTGTGCCGTGTCAGGTTTAATAAGTGGCATTTCTTGCCTTATAAATGGGGTTGGGACCATGAGTTGTGTTGGGCATAAGTCAGGTGGATACACAGCTCATAGTCCTACTGAACAGACTGTTACAATTTGTATTATGGCTAGAAAAAAGCAGCTAAGTAAAGAAAAACGAGTGGCCATCATTACTTTAAGAAATGAAGGTCAGTCAGTCCGAAAATTGGGGGAAAAAATTGGGATATTTAATTAATCAATTTAGTGTGGTGGTTTTGGCAATTTTGTTGTGTGTTAAATAAGATATAGTTAAACATTCGCAAATGGGTCATGTTTATCAAATTAAACATAGATATACAGTACATGTTTGACCAGGTATGCCCTCTATATCATCACATGTCAACGTGGGATGGCATATATAGTTGAAGTGATTAATGAGGTGTGGCCATGCATTGGGAAACACAAGAGTACAGAAATAGGAAGATGGACTTACTGTTCTACAACACATTTTGGAGACACAATCTTAGATACGGGATCACAGACCATGTACTGCCTCTGGAAAGCGGTGGAAACAAGGAGCAACTTTTGAAATAAAGAGACTTGCTGGATATAGGAGGTGGATACATTGGCCCCTAAGCATATGAATATAGAGCCGCACCAACGCTTTGTTTACCACTTTACAAAGCGTTGGTGCAGCCTCATCTGGAATATGCAGTTCAGTTCTGGGCACCAGTCCATAGAAAGGACGTACTGCAGCTGGAAAAAGTACAAAAGGGGAGCAACTAAACTGATAAACGGGCCTGGAGGGTTTTAGTTATGAAGAAAGATTAAAAGAATTGAATTTATTTAGTCTTGAGAAGAGACGTCGAAGGGGGGGGGGCATGATTAACCTATTCAAATTCAATTCAAATTCCTGGCCGTTTATGTCCTCCTTGGCCTCACCCTCCTCCTGTGCCAGTTCAGCCTCCACAGGGCTTAGGTGGCTGTGAGATGTAGGCGCCACATCATATGTGCCCTCACCAGTCAGATTTATCAGCATCCCCTCTAGGATGTGAAGGAGTGGAATAAAGTGCCCTCCTCAAAGGGTCTGAGCAAACAGCAGGTGTCACGCATGAGCTGCCACTGTCTAACATCAAAGTTACACCTGGGTGTAGTCCTGTCCATCTGCATAATCAAGAAATCGGTCACGGGTTTCCACTGCTCATACAGTTAGTCCAACATGTGAACCATGGAGTTCCAGCGTGTGGAAACATCGCATATGAGGTGATGTAGGGGAACACCATTCTGCCTTTGCAGCTCAAGGAGGTCACGCATTGCATGGTAAGAGTGGCTGAAGTGCATGTACAGATTCCTTGACACTTTCAACACGTCTTGCAGTTGGGTGGAAGACTTCAGGAAGCGGGTGACAGAATGTTCTTCTTGTTATCTGTGACCATGGTTCCTATCTCTATTTGGTGAAGAGACAGCCAGGATTCGACTTCTTGGTTGATGATGCAGAGAAGTTCCTCCACGGTTCACCATAGTTACAGCCAGGGCTGTGGAGTCGGTAAGCCAAAGCCTCGACTCCAACTCCGACTCCTCAATTTCCCCCAACTCCGACTCCGGACTCCCAATCAGACTCCGACTCCCTCATACATAGCGCATGTTTAAGTGATAACTTTAAATAAACTTTGCATAAATCAATAGTACAGATATGTCATGACAAAAAAAAAAAGTTTGTAATATATGTTTAACTAGATAGCTTTACTCTGAACTTTCAGTAACGCTTCGGTGATCAATTGTTGCCGAAACACCTAACAAGGAGTATGGGGAGCATCATGAGGAATAGACGAAGTGAAGGAACAGCAGCTTCCTTTTGCTGAGGTTGAGGAACCCTTACTGCTGAAGAAGGCGTGTGGGCTGCTGGGAAATGAAGCGGTTGCTGCGTCAGGCTGTACCACTACATTATAGGGTTGTCACGATACCAAAATTTTGATTCGATTTCAATACCATAAAAAAGTATTGCGATACTTGATACCATTCGATACCATGCTAAAGAAAAATAACACACCAAAAAAGCTGTGTGCATTCTGCATTTTCTGGAACGTCCGGCTCATAATGGAACAGTCCTATCCGATATATGTAAAATTAGGAAAGGGGGTGATTTAAACTTTTAAAATTTTAACGTTTTTTTTAAAAAAATGTTTTATTTAATAACTATTATAACCAACTTAGCCGAGGGCGGTATGCCATGTTTTCTAAAAGATACTACGCAGCCTAGTATAGGAAAACAGAAAATCCCAGTATCGTATCGATCCGAGTGCAAGAGTATTGATTGGGTATTGAAAGTTTGATACCTGGTGCAACCCTACTACATTAGTGCCACAGTTTTACCAGGCCACTTTATGGTGACGCTCCTTGTGTTGACACAGGGCAGTTGTGCAAACATTAGCACCCTGATCACGTTTCACCTACGGCCTACATATCCTGCATACTGCCACACTAACGACCTCCAGTGACTTGATAAAATATTCCCACACTGCCGAGCATGGCATTTTACCCCCACCACTCCGTGCTGATTGCCTGTCACTGCCCTTATGAACGCGTGCAACACTAGTTGTTTCCTGACAGGTAGGCTCCCGAGAAGCAGATGGTCTACCTAAGAAGCGTTTGGCTCCAGATCTCCCACCCTGCTACCACCCTCACCCCTGATGCCCAATCTTCACCCAGCTCCCACAGGCGATTGGCTACATCATCATCCACTACTGTCTATTCGTCACTTATGTCACCCTCACCAGTCTCATGGCCACATCTCTGACCGCTAGCAACACGTGCTACGACCCAATTATAATCGTCGCTAGCTGCATGCCTAAGGGAGGACACAGCAGACCTCTCCTCCAAGTGTACACTGGCCTGTAGCTGCTGACTGTCCTCACTAAGCTCGTCCTCACTGAAAAGCGGAGCAGAGCAAGCAGCATGCATTACTTCCTGACCAGAGGGAGCAGCAAAAGAGACAGTTGCACCACAGGAGAAGGCACAGAGGTTGTTCCTGAGCGCAGCCATCCGGATCCGTCCTCCTCACCCGACGGATCCGGATGCCTGCGCCCATGCGAGCGCAGGGGATCCGAGCAGTACAGTGCTAGTTACGAGCACGTTCGCTCAACTCTAATTATCACCTGAGATGATAGTATGTCAACCATTCCACTACAGATGGATTGATATTCAAAACATGACCTCTGGAAGACCGTGGCAGCTCTGGCCTGTTGCTGAGGCTGCTGCTACCACCACCCCTTCTGCTGTTACTTGTGCTGGCTACAGCAGCATTTCTGCCACTGCCTGGTCCTTTAGAGGGCACAGGGAACTGTCTGTTGGCCATAGTGTACAGCAACTGAATCAGTAATGTATCTATGTAACTAAGTATGAATGGCGCAGCAGGTGAAGTAAATACACCCGTGCATATATTACTGTGCATCAGACTCCTTGTCAAAAGGCAGTCTAAGTCTATAACAGAACGGATTAAGTATTAATGGTGCAGCAGATGAACAAGATGCACAGGGCAATTAAACTGATCCTGCACTGTCCCGACAGTGTCTAAAAACTCTCCCTACACTGTCTCTCTACTTTCCCTATGCAATATTCTAAAATTAAAAGCTTGCTAAAACACTGTCAACCTTTTGCCACATTTCAGGCTTTAAACAAAAAGATATAACATTTTAAATTTTTGGTGAAGAATCAACAACAAGTGGGTCACAATTGTGAAGTGAAACGAAATTTATTGGATCATTTAAACTTTTTTTGTAATAATAAAACTGAAAAGTTGGGTGTGCAAAATTATTCAGCCCATTTACTTTCAGTTCAGAAAACTCACTCCAGAAGTTCATTTAGGATCTCTGAATAATCCAATGTTGTCCTAAATGACTGTTGAAGATAAATAGAATCCTCCTGTGTGTACAGGGTTCTGTTTAAAGCACAGAGAGCATCATGAAGACCAAGGAACACACCAGGCAGGTCCGTGATACTGTTTGGAGAAGGCTAAAGCCAGATTTGGATACCAAACGATTTCCCAAGCTTTAAACATCCCAAGGAGCACTGTGCAAGCGATCATATTGAAATGGAAAGAGTATCAGACCACTGCAAATCTACCAAGACCCGGCCGTCCCTCTAAACTTTCATCTCAAACAAGGAGAAGACTGATCAGAGATGCAGCCAAGAGGCCCATGATCACTCTGGATGAACTACAGAGATCTACAGCTGAGGTGGGAGAGTCTGTCCATAGGACAACAATCAGTCGAACACTTCACAAATCTGGTCTTTATGGAAGAGTGGCAAGAAGAAAGCCATTTCTCAAAGATATCCATAAAAAGTCTCGTTTACAGTTTGCCACAAGCCACCTGGGAGACGCACCAAACATGTGGAAGAAGGTGCTCTGGTCAGATGAAACCAAAATCGAACTTTTTGGAAACAATGCAAAACGATATGTTTGGCGTAAAAGCAACACAGCTCATCACCCTGAACACACCATCCCCACTGTCAAACATGGTGGTGGCAGCATCATGGTTTGGGCCTGCTTTTCATCAGCAGGGACAGGGAAGATGGTTAAAATTGATGGGAAGATGGATGGAGCCAAATACAGGACCATTCTGGATGAAAACCTGTTGGAGTCTGCAAAAGACCTGAGACTAGGATGGAGATTTATCTGCTAACAAGACAATGATCCCAAACATAAAGCAAAATCTACAATGGAATGGTTCAAAAATAAACACATCCAGGTCTTAGAATGGCCAAGTCAAAGTCCAGACCTGAATCCAATTGAGAATATGTGGAAAGAGCTGAAAACTGCTGTTCACAAACGCTCTCCATCCAACCTCAAAGAGCTCGAGCTGTTTTGCAAGGAAGAATGGGCAAGAATTTCATTCTCTAGATGTGCAAAACTGATAGAGACATACCCCAAGTGACTTGCAGCTATAATCGCAGCAAAAGGTGGCGCAACAAAGTATTAATGCAAGGGGGCCGAATAATTTTGCACGCCCCACTTTTCAGTTTTATTATTACAAAAAAAGTTTAAATGATCCAATAAATTTCGTTCCACTTCACAATTGTGACCCACTTGTTGTTGATTCTTCACCAAAAATTTAAAATGTTATATATTTTTGTTTGAAGCCTGAAATGTGGCAAAAGGTTGAAAAGTTCCAGGGGGCCGAATACTTTCGCAAGGCACTGTATCTCCCTATGCTCAGTTCACAGTGAATTAAAGACGCCCACTCAGGATGAGGCTTTTATAGGGCTGTGACAGGGGATGGCCATTTGCTGATTGGCTGGCTCATTATGAGTCATATCGTATTCCTGGGCTTCTTACTCTCATTTCGTAAGAATTATAGCCGCCATTTTAGAAAAAAGTGATTTGTTACTACGAAGTGCAAGCAAATTCAGCTTTGTGGAAAATCAAATCAAATCAAACACCTTAATATGGGTCATTCTGATGCACCTGGTTATAAAACTGATTGCCCCCACTCCCCCATTGTTCGTTCAGTTCTATTGGTCTTAAAGGTTCCTTGTGCGCCTAAATTTTGCTTCCATACATTCTCGATTGTGTGATCAGTTTTATACCTGTTCGTTGCCTGGACACTATAAGAAAAGGTGTCGGCCTCTGTGGTGGCCAGGAATGTAGGAGTACACAAAGGCTGCTGCTTTTTCCTATGGTGTGCAAGCAGGGCCACCACTGTTAGATTGCAGGGAAGATGTAACCCCTGGATATGAGCAATGTAGAATGTGATATAAAAGGAGGTAATATAGACAATCACAATACATTAATAAGTGCCTTGTATTAAATTTGTCTACAAGACAAATGACATTTGCTTAAGTGAAAATACCCCTTTAAACTTAGATCTCAAAGTTTTTGTTTCCCCTCAGGTTGAAAGGCCTTTGACAGGGTGCACTGGGGGTTCTTATAAGTGGTGCTTTGGAAATTTGGTTTCCATGGTCCCATTCTGCCATTATGAATCTATATACATATCCCTTTGCACGAGTGCTGGCCTCTGGTTTCTACTCCAAAAATCTTAACATAACCAATGGCACCCGGTGGGGTTGCACACTGTCCCCTTTCTTTTTTGCATGAGTGATGGAACCATTGGCCGTAGAAATTAGTACTACTCCGGGTGTTTAGGGGATATCAGTAGGGTACCAAACTCATATCATAGGGTTATACATTGATAATGCTGTATTAACACTGACTGAACCCAAAACTTCCCTAATGGCAGTATTCGATATCCTTAGAAGGGTTCTGTGGGAATTAATAAAATTACTGAAAATATTTAAATATTACTATATAATAAATATATTTTCAAATACTTTTACTAGTTGTAATGGCTTGTTCTGCCAAGGGAGCAATCATCAGTTGAAATAAGATGGACATAAAACTTGCCCTATCCAACAGCTCTTGAGAACACTGAGCTAGAGGGCTGCCTCATCCTCCTTCCTGCTCTGTTTGTCAGGGATTATTATCCTGAATACAGCTGGTAAGATTTTCAGGTGACTCTCTGTAGGAATGACGTTCATGAGCTTAAGTTCAGAGAGGAGGGTGGGGGATGAGACTAATGAGCAGCAGGCCTTGTATGCAGTTGGCTACATTACTATAGCCCCACATTATCAGTCTGTCCTCTCTTTACTTCAACGGTCTGCTCATGAACTCCAATCCTACAGAGGTTCAGCTGAAGATCTTATCAGTAGTATTCAGGATCACAATCCCTGACAGGTAGAGCAGGGAGGAGCATGAGGCAGCTCCTCAGTTCAGTGTTCTGAAGTAACTTGTCCTGCTGTGTGATTAGGACAGGTTTTGAGTCTACTAATAGGACAGTGGCCATTTTATTTCCCCTGATGATTGCTCCCTAGACTAAAGAAGCCATTATAACTAATCAAATGTATTTGGGAATATATTTATAATATAATATTTAAGCATATTCAGTCATTTTATTAATTCCCGGAGAACCCCTTTAAGGAATTCTCTAATGCCTTGTTCTATAAACGTAATATCACTAAGTCACATTCTCCAGTTTTCTGTACCGGACCATGTTAAGCACAGACTACCAGAGACATAAGTTTAAATGGTCATTGGACCAGATCTCATATCTAGGTATTAATTTAACCTCCTGACTTAAAAGGGTTTTCCAGGATTTTTCTACTGGTGACCTGTCCTCTGGATAGGCCATTAGTATCTGCTAGGTGGGGGTCCAACACCTAGGACAGCCACCGATCAGCTGTTTTGAAAATCTCTCTCTCTGCTCCCCAAACACAGCGCCTAACATTGTATAGAGGCTGTGTTTGCTATCACAGTTCAGCCCTATTCATTTGAATGAGGATGAGCTGCTCCTAGGCCACAAGACCAATCAATGTGTCGTCACATGGCCTAGGAAAAGCAGAGAGAAGGCCGTGCCGCTGCTGATTTCGCGAACAGCTGATGGGCGGGGGAGAACGGAATGGCTGAACATAAACAAAATCATCTTAGTTTTAAAACCTGGTTTTCGGCTCACACCTTGCCACGGGTACCGCATATAGAGTTTAAAGGGAACCTGTCATCTCCGAAGCACCCCCTGAACTACAGTAAGCGTTGTATAGTGTAAGTGATACTGAATCCAAATATGCAAGTTTTATCTTCATACTCACTTCCATTCCAACACTGTGCTCCGACAAACCAGCAGTAAAATGCATTGACAGGACTCTTCTTTGAGTCCTCTCCATTATGTGAGTGAGCACTGGAGTCCAGTGAGTGCATTTTACTGCTGGTTTGTGGGAGCACAACATCAGAATGGAAGCGAGTATGAAGATAAAACTTACATATTCGGATTCAGCATCACTTACACTATACAACGCTTACTCTAGTTCAGGGGGTGCTTCGGAGATGACAGGTTCCCTTTAAGTCCTGGTGTGTGTTGACACCTTGCTGCAGAACCACGTATAGAGTTCAAGTCCTGAATATCGTCGACCTGTCCTCCCAAACACGCACCCAGACGGAAACAAACTAACAGCAACCACTTGCCCACACTCTTAGCTGGCTTTATGACAGTTGGGGCATCGGCCAAAGCCCGGATCGCTATATGAGATCCGGTCCTTGACTTTACCTTGCTGCAATCACTACAAGCAACACATGCTTATCTCTGAACTCCTGACAGCTCAAACACTCATTTTAGCTATATCCTTATCAGTTTGATAAGAATTCAGCTACAAGTGTTAATGAGCTTTCAGGATAGTTGAAGGGAAAAAAAAAAAATTTTTGTTTAGTCCAAAAGGAATAACATGCAAAAAAAAAAATGGCTCCGAAAGTGTTCGTAGCCTTCATACCTACATGCCATTCCCATAAAAAAAAAAAAAAAAAAAAAAAGTTTTCCCAACTTGTGAATTTATTTTTGGTCTCTGGTGCACACGTGCAGTAGGTGACATACACACACACACTCCGTATTTGTAAGTGTGTCAAATACATTTCATATACACTCAGTGACAACAAAAAACAACACACCAAGAAGGAGTTGCTCAATGAAACTTTAGACATGTGAATGCAATGATTATATAGTAGTGATTACATTATCAGAGCGAAAGGATAAGTTTATTGGGGAAAGATGTACAATTGAAAGCATGCTCTCGTACCCTGTTGGCCCATCTCTAGCCTGGATAAAAGATGAGATCTGGTTGGACAGGGTTATACAATTGTCCACAGATGTGGCAGATGGGCCTGTAGATCCTGCACACTTGTAGGTTATCAAAGCTAGTGTTCCAGCTGCAACCCTTACTGTGTGTGGTCAAGCATTTACCTGCTGAAAAAAATGTCAGCTGGAACCCGTTATGACATTTCTATCTGGATGCGTTTGTCAATTCATGTACAGTCATGGCCAAAAGTTTTGAGAATGATACAAATATTAATTTTTACAAAGTCTACTGCTTCAGTTTTTATAATGGCAATTTGCATATACTCCAGAATGTTATAAAGAGTGATCAGCTTAACAGCAATTACTTGCAAAGTCAATATTTGCCTAGAAAATGAACTTTATCCCCCAAAACACATTTCAACATCATTGCAGCCCTGCCTTAAAAGGACCAGCTAACATCGTTTCAGTGATTGCTCCATTAACACAGGTGTGGGTGTTGATGAGGACAGGGCTGGAGATCAATCTGTCATGATTAAGTAAGAATGACACCACTGGACACTTTAAAAGGAGGCTGGTGCTTGGCATCATTGTTTCTCTTCTGTTAACCATGGTTATCTCTAAAGAAACACGTGCAGTCATCATTGCACTGCACAAAAATGGCCTAACAGGGAAGAGTATCGCAGCTAGAAAGATTGCACCTCAGTCAACAATCTATTGCATCATCAAGAACTTCAAGGAGAGAGGTTCCATTGTTGCCAAAAAGGCTCCAGGGCGCCCAAGAAAGACCAGCAAGCGCCAGGACCGTCTCTTAAAAGTGTTTCAGCTGCGGGATCGGGCTACCAGCAGTGCAGAGCTTGCTCAGGAATGGCAGCAGGCAGGTGTGAGTGCATCTGCACGCACTGTGAGGCGGAGACTCTTGGAGCAAGGCCTGGGCTCAAGGAGGGCAGCAAAGAAGCCACTTCTCTCCAGAAAAAACATCAGGGACAGACTGATATTCTGCAAAAGGTACAGGGAGTGGACTGCTGAGGACTGGGGTAAAGTCATTTTCTCTGATGAATCCCCTTTTCGATTGTTTGGGACATCTGGAAAACAGCTTATTCGGAGAAGACGAGGTGAGCGCTACCACCAGTCTTGTCTCATGCCAACTGTAAAGCATCCTGAAACCATTCATGTGTGGGGTTGCTTCTCAGCCAAGGGAATCGGCTCTCTCAGTCTTGCCTAAAAACACAGCCATGAATAAAGAATGGTACCAGAATGTCCTCCGAGAGCAACTTCTCCCAACCGTCCAAGAGCAGTTTGGCGATCAACAATGCCTTTTCTAGCATGATGGAGCACCTTGCCATAAAGCAAAGGTGATAACTAAATGGCTCAGGGAACAAAACATAGAGATTTGGGGTCCATGGCCTGGAAACTCCCCAGATCTTAATCCCATTGAGAACTTGTGGTCAATCATCAAGAGACGGGTGGACAAACAAAAACCTACAAATTCTGACAAAATGCAAGCATTGATTGTGCAAGAATGGACTGCTATCAGTCAGGATTTGGTCCAGAAGTTGATTGAGAGCATGCCAGGGAGAATTGCAGAGGTCCTGAAGAAGAAGGGTCAACACTGCAAATATTGACTTGCTGCATTAACTCATTCTAACTGTCAATATAAGCTTTTGTTACTCATAATATGATTGCAATTATATTTCTGTATGTGATAAAAACATCTGACAAACACACATAAAAACCAGACGGCAGCAGATCATGTGAAAATATAATATTTGTGTTATTCTCAAAACTTTTGGCCATGACTGTATTTTGTATACTTTTAGTTAAAACAGTTTTGATTGAATTTATGGAAAAAAAAACAAGGGGGATATTTATGCCTTGCGTTTGGTATAAAAGAAAAAAAAAAAAAAGTCATAAAACCAGCTTTGTGATTTCTTAAATTCCACTAACTAAATTTAGTTTCAATTGGCGCTTTTACACAGCTCTCACCAGTTTCCAAGATGGAGCAGTGATTTACTCCAGAAACGGATGCTAGAGTCAACCAGAAAACCATCAATAGATATCACAGTCTTCTAAAGAAATAGGCATTGCTGCTCACACTACTGTTGTATGGTAGTGGACTTCTAAAGTAACCATCTGCCAAAGACTTCCAGCAGTAACCCAAGAATCAGCACGGAAGATAACCTTTCAAAGCGACCTACAGACAGTGAGGGGACATGTCAAATCTCTACTATTCTTTTGAATAGTATAGATAATATGTACAGTCCTAAAAAAAAAAAAATTAAAATGTCTACCATAGAAAAGAGACACCAAAATCTGCACTTACAATTGTGACTGAACCTACAATCCCCCAACATTAAGGGACCATTAACACAGCCGTGTGAATGGGTCTGCACCTATTCCGCAATTTTGCGGAATAGATGCGGCCCCCATTCACTTCAATGGGCGGCGTGCGATCTTGCCAAGCCGTGGCTCTGCAAGAAAATATAGAACATGTCCTATTCTTGCCCCCAATAGCGGACAAGAATAGGCATCTTCTATAGGGTGCCGGCAATGTGTGCTCCGCAAATTGCAGAACACACACCATTCGGTATCCGTGGTATTGCGTATCCGCATTTTTGTGGACCCACAATACCACGGCCGTCTGAACGGCCCCTAACTTAGAGAAAGAAGGAGTAAAAGACTGTAACAGACTAAGTAGCAGAGGGGACGGATTCCTCCTCAGGTTCTGTTCCTTGACCAAGCAAAAGTATAAAGGTGGATTTAGATGAGCAGATAATCGCTTAAGCGATTACAGTCATGAGCAACTACAGAACGTTCTAGCGGATAAGTATGATTTAAATGACAGGATTATCATGTACAATTTTGCTTTAACGATAAATGATGATTTTACTTGTTCGCAGCAACGATTCCACAGACTTTGAATGAGCGTTTTTGGACAGATCACTCAATCGTTAGAAAGATTTACATGCTATGATTCTGGTCCATCTTCCATAGATTGCGTTCGAAACGTAATGATTATCTGCTCATCTAAATCCACCTTAAATTTCCATGTTTTAATGCATCAGAGACTTTATAATTGTAGGATCCACGAGGATCAGAAGAAAAGAACTCTTTACAAAAGAAACATGTACATTTCTTTGGTTGTTCATCCAGCATACACAGTTTTCTGATTTTCGAATCTTTTTAAGAAGCTTAATTGTGCGTAAATGGTTTTCTAGTAACATAGTTTATAAGGCCAAAAAAGACATCTGTCCATCCAGTTCGGCCTGATATCCTGCAAGTTGATCCAGAGGAAGGCAAAAAAAAACCTGTGAGCTAGAAGCCAATTTTCCACACTTTAGGGGAAAAAAATTCCTTCCTGACTCTTTTCTGTTACAAATGAAACACTGCTTTCACAGTTGGGGTTGGGAATCCGTCAGAAATTATAGCTAGGTTCAAGACATGCTTGGGGGTCTCTAACCCCCTCCTCAGTAGCACCTAGCCATAATCTCTGTTGATATGTTTCATACAGTACAGAAAAGTCACTGCATTGGAAGCAGACTCTAGTACTGCCTCCTGTTCTCCATTACAGACTTCTCTGAACATCAATGGGCTCAGCTGGCATGCAAGACAATGCGCTTATCATCATCCCCGGCAACAGCCTGGTGGACTCTGAGCAGCAGGAGTGACAAGTCTGCTTGTCCCAGGAGAAATTATTACTGGCCAGTATACTAGACTAGATATTGTTCCTATCAGTATTATGGAACAGGACAGTGCTATACGCAAAGAAGGTGAACAACTTAACAAGTCAGCTATATGGGAATGTGATTAACATCAACAGTACTATGGTATACATTGAAGTCTATTTTGACACATAATGAAACAGCATTTAATATTTGAGAATAAACATTTGCCTTTTAAGATTTTTTAGATGTTTTATATAGTGTTATTTTGATCTACCATTGGTCACCAGTATTTTATTTAGATCTTTTTTATATTTCTAATAAGAAATATTGTCAGATTTAATATACCTAGAGTGCCAAACACTTTTGCAACTGTTATTTACTCCTTTTATTGGCTCTAGTTGTAGCACTCAGTATATCTAGGAGTCCACTACTGGTGTGAGTGAGCTCCTATTTGTATATTATGCAGCAGTTTTTGTCCAGCCGACATTTATAGTGGAACAGGCTAACAAATAGCCTCTCAGAATGCAAACGCAACTGTGAACTGTTTTCTATTAAGTCAGTGTTGAAACTAAGGAGTACCATGGTATAAAAATCATTGCAAATATAGTCAATCTACTTTTAATGCAGGGCTGTGGAGTCGGTAAGCCAAAGCCCCGACTCTGACTCCTCAATTTCCCCTCACCCCGACTCCAACTCCCTCATACATGGAGCATGTTTAAGTGATAACTTTAAACAAATTTGCATTAAATCAATAGTACAGATAAGTCATGACAAAAACAGTTTGTAATCTATCAGGCTTCTCTGGGTACAGCTCACTAAGGGCCTGATCAGAGGCGTAGCTAGAGGTTCAGCACATGGGGGGGGGGGCAAAACATACTTGAGTGGGCCCCCCACTTATTGGCTTCCCTAACGCACGTTTCCAACTTCACAGGCACATACTACTAGTTGTGGTTATAATACTGTATTAGCAAGATGACTATATAAACTGCTAGATCATCTATGCTGTTAAGTACAGTACAATAGACTTTCTACATACCCTACTCTAAATACTCTACCACATAATGCAGTAAAATATAGGAGTAATAGGAGTAAAAAACAAGGGGACTCCTATGTTAAAGGAAATCTGTCCCCAGCTTTTACATCACTAAACTAACAGTCCCCTGCCCCCATCAGACCTCAGATCAGCATATTGTGCCCCCATCAGACCTCAGATCAGCGTATTGTGCCCCCATCAGACCTCAGATCAGCATATTGTGCCCCCATCAGACCTCAGATCGGCATATGTGCCCCCATCAGACCTCAGATCGGCATATTGTGCCCCCATCAGACCTCAGATCGGCTTAATGTGCCCCATCAGACCTCAGATCGGCTTAATGTGCCCCCATCAGACCTCAGATCGGCTTAATGTGCCCCCATCAGACCTCAGATCGGCTTAATGTGCCCCCATCAGACCTCAGATCGGCTTAATGTGCCCCCATCAGACCTCAGATCGGCTTAATGTGCCCCCATCAGACCTCAGATCGGCTTAATGTGCCCCCATCAGACCTCAGATCGGCTTAATGTGCCCCCATCAGACCTCAGATCGGCTTAATGTGCCCCCATCAGACTCCATAATGGAAGCGCTCACTTGTATTCGCCTGATTGTACTAAGGCCATCCCTGTTGGGCCCCCCCCCAGAGGTATTGGGCCCAGAGCATCGCCTCCCCTGCCCCCCTCTCCCCCCAGTAGCTACGCCTCTAGGCCTGATGTATGAAAACTGTCTAGGTCTAAGACTTTTTTGTTGCCCATAGCAACCAATCAGAGCTCCCCTTTCATTTCTCCAGAGCACTATATGAAATGAAAGGGGAGCTCTGATTGGTTGCTATGGGCAACAAAGAAACTTCTACACCTAGACAGTTTTCATACATAAGGCTCTAGTGTTTTACATCAGCAGATAGAAGCCATGAGAGAAGCTAACCTCTCCAAACATGAGCTCAGAGGAAACATAAAGCATACAGAGAGAACATGCACTGGACATAAAGGGCAGTACACAGTCATCTCAACTAAAAGCCTAAATCCTTAGATCAGGAACAGACATTTATAGGACATTTCATCATTTTCACAAATTTTTATAAAAATATATTCAGCACTGAACTAAATGTACTAATTCATTATATATTTTAGGAGTCGGAGTCGGTCCATTTTATACCGACTCCACCAAAATGGTGACCGACTCCACAGCCCTGTTTTAATGTGTTTTTGTATCAAGGTTGGCAGGATGGATTCATACCAGTTGGATAACCTGGTTGGAATGAATTAAAGTGGTAGAACTAGTGGTGCAATGTGTATGAAAGGGAAAATGTAGTGGTTCTTCCACCAAAGACTATTCATAACAGCTAACAGATATCAAAACTGGAACTTAGCACAGATCTGAACAATACCACATTTGTAACCGATTACTTTACAACACATGCCTTTCACCTCTCCTGACATGCCTTTTTTAATAGCTTCATGCATTCCCCATGTAATAACTCTGGAGCATCTATTCTTATGACTCTATGCTGTGCCATTCCTTTATTTTTTTTCTACAAGAAGTTATGAATGAATCGCTCACAGTCAGCAGTAAGGGTACAGAGGGGTGGTAAGCATTTGGGGGGGTGTACCTGCACAGTCTCACTCATCCAATCAGTGTTGACATGTTCAGACTGTGCCGGGAAAAAACACCAGTTAACGAATAGCACAACACAGAGCCATAAGAATAGCTGTTCCAGAATTGTTATTACATGGGGAATGCATGAAGCTATAAAAACAGACATGTCAGGAGTGGTGAAAGGTCCTCTTTAAGCAATTTTTTGTGTCCATCCCAGTGTCGGCACTAAGGGTATAAATACTCCCTGCATGTCACAGAGGGTAAGTGCTAAATAAGTCATCTTTTGAACACACTATCTACTATATTTTTTACATGATTTTGGGTGTTGACACGCAATTAAAGCTTACCAGGATCTGACCCACGCTAAGTGATGGTTTGTTAAAAGCTTATGAACACCTTTAGGGCAATTTATTTTTATTCCTGCATTGTACTCATTTTTGGCTAAAATCATTTTTTCAATTGGATTTAAAAAAAAAACAAAATTTCAACAGCTGTCACTTTCTGAGCATTTTCAGACTAGCAAGCCTTTTTATTTACAGTGACTCCGTCAGGCTGCTGCTTTGACGACTCCTTGAATAGCCCTTATATCTGAAATCCAGGCAGCTCATAAACACTAATTTAACCACTTCAGATCTGGGCCATTTACCCCCTTCCTGACCAGGCCTAATTTTGCAAATCTGACATGTGTCACTTCATGTGGTAATAACTTTGGAACGCTTTTACTTATCCAAGCGATTCTGAGACTGTTTTCTCGAGACACATTGTCCTTCAAGTTAATGGTAAATTTGAATCGATAAATTTTAATTTTATTTATAAAAAAATCCAAAAGTTAACGAAAATTTGAAAAAATTCACTGTTTTCTAAATTTGAATCTCTCTGCTTTTAAGACAGATAGTGATGCCCCATAAAATCCTTTTTAATTTACATTCCCCATATGTCTACTTTATGCTGGCATCATTTTGGTAGTGTCATTTTATTTTTTTAGGACAGTAGAAGGTTTAGAATTTTAGATGCAATTTTTGCAAAATCAACTTTAAGGACCAGTTCAGTTCTGAAATCAGTTTGTGGGCTTACATAATAGAAACTACCCATAAATGACCCCACCCCTCAAACTATTCAAAACTGATTTTAGAAATGTTGTTAACCCTTTAAGTATTCCACAGGAATTAAAGCAAAATAGATGTGAAATTTCAAAATTTCACTTTTTTTTGCAGATTTTCCATTTTAATCATTTTTTTCCTGTAACACATCAAGGGTTAACAACAAAACAATACTCAATATTTATTACCCCGATTCTGCAGTTTGCAGAAACACCCCACATGTGGTCGTAAACTGTTATTTGGGGATATGCCAGGGCTCAGAAGGGGAGGAGCAGCATCTGCATTTTCTAACATGGAATTTTTTGTCATGGTTTGTAAGAGTGATAACTTTTTAATTTTTTTGTGGACTGAGCTGCGTGAGGTCTTATTTTTTGCAGGACAAGCTGTGCTTTTTATTGGCACCATTTTGGGGATCATCCGGCTTTCTGATCACTTTTTAATCTAATTTTTGGGAGGTTAACTAAAAAAAAAAAAAGCAGTTTAGGGGCATTTTTCTATTTTTTTTTTTTACACCGTTCACTTGATGGGGTAGATCATGTGATATTTTTGTAGAGCCAGTTGTTACGGATGCAACGATACCAAATATGTCTTTTTTTTTTTTTTTTTTTTTTTTTACGTTTTACACAATAAGAGCATTTTAGAAGAAAAATTATGTTTTTGTATTACACCTCACTGCCCCATTCATTTCTATGGGAAGATTCGCTTCCATACAAGTCTATGGAAGCGAATCTTCCCATAGAAATGAATGGGGCGATGAGGTGTAATTACATCTACTCACCACTACCCCGTGTCGGCCAGCATGTAAACATTGAAGAGGAGGCAGCGCTGATACGGCGCGCGCCTCCTCTTCAAACAGCTGATCAGCGGGGGTGCCAGGTGTCGGACCCCCGCCGATCTGATATTGATGACCTATCCTGAGGATAGGTCATCAATACATATAACTCGGAAAACCCTTTTAAGGGCTACATATTAACCAATCCCTGACTGAGTCACTGCAAGTCAGAAACTTTATTAGTTTGCAAATAAACAGTAAAAGCAGTACAGGGAAAGCTGTTGACTTCTTCTTTAATGAAGACCAACTGAAAAATAGGATTTATAGGCCAAAATTAGTAGAATATAATAACAACTAAGCCCCCAAAGATTTCCATAGTATTTACGTCTCAGATTATATAAGGAAAAAAATACAAACAGTACTCTGCAAACCAAATAAAGTACAATAATGCCACAATTATAGAAAATATTCTGGTGCCAATGCTACACTTAATTTGAGATTCCTGGCAAATACATTTTGTACAAAATTATTTGGGCCCATCTGCCAAACATCAATACTAGTACTAAACTACTAGTACTAAATACTACCTGTTATGTGCCACAACGGCCACCATAAAATTCAGCGAGTGCAGGTTCCACATGAATGCTGGGTCCACTCTGCTTTTTTGTTTTCTTTTTTTTTTGCAGTTTTAGATCATAAAAGGCCACTTTCACACTAGCGTTACTATTTTCCGGTATTGAGATCCGTCATAGTGTCTCAATACCGGAAAAAACGCTTCCGTTTTGTCCCCATTCATTGTTAATGGGCACAAAACGTAACTGAACAGAACGGAATGCTCCCCCATTGACTTTCAATGGATTTCATGACGGATCAGTCTTGGCTATGTTAAAGATAATACAACTGAATCAGTTCATAACAGATGCAGATGGTTGTATTATCAGTAACGGAAGCGTTTTTGCTGAACCCTGCCGGATCCAGCAAAACACTAGTGTGAAAGTAGCCTAACTGCTGCTGTATCCGTATATATCTTTTAGAACTGCTATTATTCAGTAAATAATTTATTCACTTGGCCATTGTTTCAAACTGTGTATTCCAGAATCAACAGTAAAACACTGATATTTCAAATGTTTCAGTTCTCCCATTGTCTTTTGCAGTTACACACTTATGTAATGCTACACAAATGTAATGCTAATTAGAGTTTAATAGCTTGGGGATAAAGTAAAAAGCTATCCAAAATGAACTTACTTTAGCAAAGCAAGAAAAGCAGCAGGTTCAACATCTGGCAATTCAATTTCTGTTGATGTTGTAGCCATGCCACCATTAAACATGGCATCAAAGACTGCACTTCCAACTGCCAGAACAAACCTAAGTAGTAAAAAAAAAAAACAAAAAAAACAGATTGTCATGTTAAAATTATTAAATTGGTGCACATAGATATACAAATGTAAGGTTTACGTGCCAAAATGGAGTAACATTCAACTATTTTAGTTGTTAGGGGTTGTCCACTTTCTGGTTACGGTTGACCAATGGGTTTGTGACATGATGATATGGCACTTACTAATACAGCCTCTGTTGAATCTCTGCATCATTTTCTATATTTCATGAGGTATAACCCCTTATTTACAAAGTCTTTTATGCTGTCCAAACAGAGCTCCTGTCCATAAGATGGCTGCTGATAGATGGTCATGTAACTAGCAAATCACCCCCATGTGATGACTCCTGCATTGAAACATGCTGCATCTGCACTAAACTCCCAAATGAACGAGTGAAGTTGGCATGTGTAGCGTGTTTGAATGGAGGAGACATTGCATGAAGGTGGTTTGCCTTGTCACATGACCCTCCATCAGCAGCCACCTTACGGACAGGATCTCTGTGTAGACAACATAAAAGACTTTGTAAACAAGGGACCATGCCTCATGAAATATAGAAAATGGTGCAGAATTTTAACCAGGACTATACTACTAAGTGTGATATAATCCTCTCACAAACACATTGACGAACAATAGCAGAAAGTGGCCAACCACTTTAATGTCTTAATATATAAGTATGGCATTATGTGCCCACATTTGTATGGTGCGGGCTGCTGTGGAGGGCCCGCTCCACACGTTAGGGGCCAGCTGTATCATTGTGAAAAAAATAAAGGGGTTAATAAACATGAATGGTGCTAATTATACTTAATTGTCATATATTCTCCATTTTTAAGTTTTATGCTCAAATGTCTTGGGCTAATACAACTATGAAGAGCATGCTTTTTTAAGTCGAATTAACCCTTTCACGACCGGAGCTTTTTTCGGTTCTGCATTTTCGTTTTGCGCTCCCTGCCTTCAAACAGCCATAACTCTTTTATTTTTCTGTTCACATAGCTGTATGAGGGCTTGTTTTTTGCGGGACAAGTTGTACTTTCCAACGCCACCATTTAATATTGCATACAGTGTAGTGGGAAGCGGGAAAAAAATTCCAAACCGGGTGAAATTGCAAAGAAAACGCTATTCCGCTACAGTTCTACGGGTTTCTTATTTACAGCGTTCGATGTGCATTAAAACTGATCCGTTACTTTCATTCTACTGGTCAGTACGAATCCGGCAATACCTAATATGTATAGTTTTTCCTGCGTTTTCATAGTGATAACGTAATTAGAAAGTTGCCCTTTTTTTTTTTTTTTTTTCCTTGTCAAATCTTGACCCCTATAACTTTTTGGTATTTATGTGTACAGAGCTGTATGGGGGCTCATTTTTTGCGGGACGATCTGAAGTTTTTATTGATACCATTCTGGGGTGTGTATGACTTTTTGATCACTTTTTATTTAATTTTTTTTAGAAAAAAAAAGCGACAAAAAACGGCAAATCGCCATTTGGACGCTTTTTTCCGCCACACAATTCGCCGTATTGGAATTTTTTTTTTATATTTTAAAAGTACAGGCGTTTTCGGTCACGGTGATACCCATGATGTCTATATTTATTGTTATTTAGGTATTTATTTTTTACTTATACGGAAAGGGGGGTGATTTGAACTTTTACATCTTTTTTATTTTTTATATATTTTTTAACATTTTTTTTTAATTTTTTTTTTACTATTAGAAAGCTCAAATATGGGCTTATAAATTGTGGCTTTTTTTTTTTTCTTTATGAGCAATTCTGGGTTTTATAGGCTCAGAAAACCATCAATTGCTCATTTCTTATCCTGGCCTGCCATCTAGTGGCCAGAATAAGAATTGCAGTTTGAAAACTGTAATCCTCACCAGCGAGGATTACAGTTTTCATATGGTGTACAGACACCCCGATTGGTCACACGGGGTGTCTGTACACCACCCGGAAGCGAACGCTTCCGGGTTTAGACGCAACTAGATGCCGTGATCACGTGTGATCACGGCATCTAGTCAACCCGGAAGACGCCGCCGATGTGGTAGGTAGCGGCAAGTCTCTGCTGTTAGAAACAGCAGAGACTTGCCGGCCATGACGCCCGCCGCACCCGCGAGCGGGCGCCATGTGCCCGCATCGCCCCAGCGCCGTACATGTACGGCGCTGGTCGCGAAGGGGTTAAGAAATATAGTCTGTTTACGTTGGTTCTGTTTTGTAACATTTATAGAGAACTTAAACACAGCAAACAGGGAACTACTCAGACACAGACTTTTGCAGTATATTGAACCGTATGTGTGTTTGTACTTAATGTCTAGATGTACTTTTCCATTATACTATAATGCTTCTGATTGGTTGCTTTAATAAAATGCTTGCGATTGGACATATTACCATATAATAGATGGCCAAGGCGGGGCAGGGGGATTAGACCTCAATGTACATAAATAAAATTGGCTCTATGGGCGTTGCACAGGCAGAGAATCCTTTAACCAACAAAGGGGGGAATTTATCATTAGGAGAATATTTGAAGTCAGTTTTGCTTCAGTCTCCACTTTTCCTACTCAACCCTCCTCCTGGAGTGAGATTGCGACTATAAATCTGGAGTGAAACTCATTAACATGGCTAACCACACCCACTTTTCCACCCATATTACAAACTGGAGTGAGTGGTGTACACATGCAAAAAGTCGCAAAAAAATGCGCAAAAAAGTCGCAAAAGCCCTATCGTGCGACTTTTTGAAGACAGAATTCTGGAGTGAAGGTGTGATAAATCAGGGCCAAAGTGTCTGGGTCTTTGATTCTTAGGTCAACAGCTTCCCTGGAGACTTGTCCTAAATTGCAGACACAATCATACAGCAAACACCCGGCCGCCATGACGGGGAACGGCGATCACGGTGCGCCCCATCATTTAACCTTTTCAGATACCACGATCAACATCGATTTTGACATCTGTGAGGCAAGGAAGACAGATGCGATTTCACTGCGTGGGCTCCAATTGGTTACCATGGCAGCCTTAATGCTGCTGAAGCCTTTCAGAGACACAGCTCAGTAGGGACAGTGTAAGAATCCTATTCACCCTTACAGATCTACATTGGGGTGACTAGGACAAGGGATGAAAAGATCCCAAGTTCTAGCACCCTAAGGGGGATAATAGTTAATAAATAAGAAGTTAACCCCTTAAGGACCTCCGCTGTACATGTACGGCGGAAGTCCGGTCTTTAAACATGACGCCCACTTGCCCGTGTAGCGCGCGGCATAGCCGCCGGGTTATAGCAGCAACTGAATGCTTAGCCTGGGAGAAAATGTCTGTATGTGGGTAAGTAACTGGCTCAGTGATAGAAAACAGAGGGTGGTTATTAACGATACACACTCAGATTGGGTCACTGTCACTAGTGGGGTACCACAGGGGTCAGTATTGGGCCCTATTCTCTTCAATATATTTATTAATGATCTTGTAGAAGGCTTGCACAGTAAAAGATCAATTTTTGCAGATGACACTAAACTGTGTAAAGTTATTAAAACAGAAGAGGACAGTACACTGCTACAGATGGATCTGGATAGACTGGAGGCTTGGGCAGAAGTGGCAGATGAGGTTTAACACTGACAAATGTAAGGTTATGCACATAGGAAGGAATAATGGAAGTCACCAGTACATACTAAATGATAAAACACTGGGTAAGGCTCCATTCACACGTCCTGTTTTTCTTTCCTGATTCGATCATGATCCTGATCTGGATCCATTCATTTCAATGGGTCCTGAAAAAATGAGGATCGAATCAGGAAAGAAAAACAGGACGTGTGAATGGAGCCTAAGGCCTCTTTCACACGAACGTTGTTTTTGCGGGCTCCGATCCGCATTTTTCACATGAAAAATGCGGACCCATTCATTTCTATGGGCCCGCAAAAAATGCGGACAGCACACCGTGTGCTGTCCGCATCCGTTGCTCCGTTCCGTGGCCCGCAAAAAAAAAATAGAGCATGTCCTATTCTTGTCCATGTTACGGACAAGAATAGTACTGTTCTATTAGGGGCCAGCTGTTCCGTTCCGCAAACTACGGAATGCACACGGATGCCATCCTTTGTTTTTGCGGATCCGCAATTTGCGGACCGCAAAACACAACGTTCGTGTGAAAGAGGCCTAACATTGACATGGAAAAGGACCTAGATCAAGAAGACAATTACATTGGATTGTCTTGAGGCGCTGCCCAGGTTTAGAAATTCAAACTTGGAGGAGTTTAGTAGCTCAAATTACTTTATTATTTAATAGTCTTTAGTTCATTTAGACCGTAGGGGGTCAATGTGTTCAGTTGATAGATCCAGTAGATCTCGCGTTTATGTAATAGGTCAAGCCTGTTGTAGGGATTGGGTGGTATGTAATCGATTAGTGTGATCCTAATTGTATGTTTGTTTTTCCTCTGGAGTATTGGAGCAGTGTCTCAATAGACTGTGCTTAGTGTATTGTTTTTGGATGTTATATCAGTGTTGATTCAGGCAATAGTGTAGAGGTTGGGTTGTTCTCCCTATATACTGTAGGCCGCATTGGCATTCCTCATGTAGATCACATACGAGGATTGGCATGTAAGGTGGTGTCTTATGCTGAAGGTGGTTCCTGTGTTATTTGAAATGAAAGAGGTTTTCTTGTTCGTAATGGTGGCGCAACAGAGGCATCTTGGAGTGTTACATTTGAAACTGCCTGTCCTATTTGTGGTTTTTTGGGCGTGTCCTTTCTGATGATGTTTTGGTTTACTAGGAGCAAGCAAGTTTATGATGGTGGGGGCACATCTATATGTAATTTTTGGCTTACTCGGTAGATGTTTATTCAAGTAAGGGTCCTGTAGTATGATATGCCAATGTTTCTGTAAAATATTCCGAATGGCAGAGTTGGATGTACTGTACTGAGTGATGAAGTGGACCTCCTTTGGGATTGTGCGTTCTTTCATACTAGGTTGTAGGCATTCCGTTTGGGTTAGTAGGGAGCTTTTTTTTTTTTTTGTATGCGTCCCGTATAATTTTCTCAGGATATAGTTTTTCCGTGAATCTTTTTTCCAATATTTTTGCTTGTGTGTCAAAGTCTGTTTGATTTGTACAGTTACGCCTTATCCGCTTGTATTGACTGTAAGGGATATTTCTAAGCCATTTTTTGTGGTGAAAACTGGTGTACTGAATATAACGGTGTCTACCGTTTTGAAAAATGTTTGTGGTTAGTTTGTTATCTAGGGTCATTCTAACGATATCTAAGAACTCTATTTTTTTTCTTTACTGTAATTAGGGGTAAAGGTAATACCCCAGTTGGTTTGGTTTAGACTCTTGCAAAATTGGAGGGCGGATTTTTCGTCTCCTTTCCATATAATGAACAGGTCATCTATATACCTTCTAAAATGAATCATGTTTTTATATTCGGGGTGGTGCCAGATGTATCTCTCTTCAAAAGCCCCCATAAAAATATTTGCAAAGGATGGCGCTACCCTCGTCCCCATTGCGGTCCCAACTTTCTGGTGGTAGATTTTATTGTCATAAATAAAGTAATTATTGTCAAGGATGAACAATAGGCTTTCTAGTATGAACTCTAAAAAGTATAATACCAAGCGATCAAAAAGTCTTATGTACCCCAAAATGGTACCAAACAGTCATCTAATCCTCCAATAAAGGAGACCCTACCTAAGGCAATCACTCAATCACACTAAAAATCAATGGCACCCGCAAACCAATCCATCAAAATCTGCGCTGTAAAATTCATATGGTGCTCCTTCCATTTTGAATCCTGCCATGTGCCCCACAGCAGTTTACCACCACATATGGGGTGTTTCCATATTCAGGAGAAAATGGGTAACAAATTATGGGGTGCTTTTTCTCCTGTTACCCCTTGTAAAAATGAAAAATTTGGGGCTAAAGCAACATTTTATTGGAAGAAACAAAACTTTTCATTTTCACAGCCAAGTGTTTCCAAATTCCGTAAAACGCTTAGGGGGTCAAAGTGCTCAGTACCCCCTTTAATATATTCTTTGAAGGGTGTAGTTTCCAAAATGGGGTCACTTTTTGAGGGTTTCCACTGTAGGGGTACGTCAGGGTTTCTCAATTACAAAATGGTGCCTAAAAACTATTCTAGCAAAATCTGCCTCCTTTCCTTCTGACCACTGCCACGTGCCCATCGAGCAGTTTACCACCATATATGGGGTATTTTTGTAAACTGCAGAATCAGAGTAATGCATATGAAGGTTTATTTTGCTGTTAACCCTTGCTGTGTTGCAAGAAAAAAATTGATTAACATGAAAAATCTGAATAAAAAATGAAATTTTGAAATTTCATTTTCATTTTCCTTTAATTCTTGTGGAACACCTAAATGGTTAACAGTTTGTAACGTCAGTTTTGAATAATTTGAGGGGTGTAGTTTCTAAAATGGGGTCATTTATGGGTGGTTTCTATTATGTAAGCCCCTCAAAATCACTTTATATCTGAATTGGTGCTTAAAAAAATGGTTTTGGAAATTTTGTTGAAACTTTGAAAAATGTCTTCTAAACTTCCAAGTCTTCTAAAATCCTATAAAGTAAAATGGACAAAGGAAGATTTAGGCTATGTGGAACTTTGGGGCTGGAACTCTTTCCTCGGACAAACAGCATTTACATCAAGAGAAAGCTAGACTTTGTGTGTGTCTTAGTTTAGCGAAGCAGGCAGAAGCCCGCTCCGCTCAGCTAATCCCGGCACAGTACATGGCTACAGGGTACCCATATTCTATGCCAAGAGTTGGTAATCGTCCAGGAAGCACAGGCAGGAGCAGCATTATGCATTCCTATCCATACTCACCGCGCTGCTGTCAGGTAGTCAGGTACTGGATGTGAGTTGGTTAGAAGTGTAGATCCAGTAGACTGTATATTGTTGGAATCTGGACAATTATTTATACATACAGTGCTGCTCACCAGTATTGGCACCCTTTCATTTTTTCATAGACTGTACAATATCTTCAGAAATAAATTGAAATGTACCAAGGTTATATTCTCATGATTTTTTAATTAGTGGTACATAGAAATACAACAATAAAATATTGTTTTTCAACTTACACGTCGTAATTTCAAAGATGAAACAGAATAAATAAATAAAGGCACCTCTAATTAATACTTGGTTGCACGCCCTTTGGCATTGATGGCAGCCTCCAAACATTTCTTGTATCCATCTATAAGCTTCTTGCACTTCTCATCTGGTATTTTCTCCTACTCTTCCTTTGCAGTTTGTTCAAGCTCTTGAATTTTGCAGGGTTTTTCCCCCAAAGGCCGATTTCAGATCACCCCAAAGATTTTCAATGGTATTGAGGTCAGCACTCATTGCTGGCCATTTTAAAAAACAGTCCATTTTTTCTTTTTCAACCATTCCTGTGTACTTTTGGATGTGTGCTTTGGGTCCTTGTCTTGCTGAAGGACCCATAATCTTCGACGCAAACTAAGTTTTATCACACTAAATCTCTTGATAATTCTCCGATTTCATGATTTTTCTGATACGGTCAAGGCCTCCAGTACCAGATGCAGCAAAGCAACCCCATAGTATTATGGATCCTCCACCATGCTTAACTGTTGGTAGGGGGTTCTTTTCCTTATAAGCTTCATTGCGCCGTCTGTAAACAAACTGTTGCTTTGCATTGCCAAAAAGATTGATTTTTGTTTCATCTGTCCACAGAACATTTTCCCAGAAGGATTGTGGTTTATCAAGATACTTTTTGACAAAGATTAGTCGTTCTTTTTTATGTCTTTTCTTCAGCAATGGTTTCTTTCTTGGCCTTTGCCCACAAAGCTCTGCTTGGTTTAGTGTGCGGCGTATGGTACTTGTTGATACCATGACCCCAGACTGTTCCAGGTTGGCCTTCAGGTCTTTGGATATTTGACATGGTGTTTTTTCCACCATTCGCACCAACCTTCAAAGACATCTCTTGACAATTTTCCTCTTTCCCCCACACCCAGGGAGGTTCTTGATGGTTCCATGCTTGGCAAACTTCTTTGCGCACTGTTGAAACTGGGATACCAAGGTCTTTGGAGATAGCCTCATACCCTTTGGGAGTCTTGCATTTGCTAATAGCAGCTCTGATGTCCTCACACAGCTCCTTTGTCTTCACCATTGTGACAAAGTAACAGTGCCTAACATGTTGCTTTTTTTAAACACTGAAGTCATCATTCATTGGCTAATTCACATCTGTATCTAGTGAGTGTGTGTGTGTGTGTGTGTGTGTGTGTGTGTCCGCTAAAGGAATCTGCACTGTCGAATTTACAATCACGAAATTTGGCACACAGGAACATTGCTGTGGATGACACTGTTAAGGGGGCGGAGTGCTGTGGAGGACACAGGACTTAAAACCCCGTCCCCAGGTCCCACTAAGAAAAAATGAAGTTAAAAATCAACTTCTGTCATCTGCAGTGGTGGGAGGGAGGACAACTTTCTCCCTGCAGCTCACGCTCAGACAGCACAGAGTTGCTGTCTGAGAGTGAGCTGTTCAAAAGGACATCCCTGTGTCCTTCCAGGTCCTGCACCGGAGGGAGGACAGGGAGTCTGAAAGCCAGACTGTCCAGCCTAAAACCGGACCTCTGGCTATCTTAAAGGCAGGCTGCTGTGGAGGTCACAGTTAAGGTGATGGTCCGTTATGGAGGTCAGTGTTAAGGGGCAGATTGCTGTAAAGGCCACTGTTAAGGGGGCAGGGTGTTGTGGAAATCACTTAAGGAGATGGGGTACAGTGGAGGTCACTAATAAAGGGCGGCCGCTGTGGATGTCACTGTTAAGGGGGGCAGGTTATAGTGGACATCAACGTTAACGAGACCAGGTACTGTGAACGCCACTAATAAAGAGGCAGCCGCTGTGGAGGTCACTGTTAAGGGAGGAGGGGACTGTGGAGGCCACTATTAACGGGGCAGCGGGGTACTGTGAGGTCACTGTTAAAGTGGCAGTCGCTGTGGAGGTCTCTGTTAAGGGGGCCAGGAATGGTGGAGGTCACTTAAGGGGACTGTAACCCATCGTCATTGTTAAGGGGCAGGTGCTGTAGAGGTCACTGTTAAGGTGGCGGGCCCCTGTGGAGGTCACTGTCAAGGGGGTGGGGTGTTGTGGAACTCACCGTTAAACGGGCAGGCTGCTGTGAAGGTCAAAGTACAGGGGTGGGCTGCTACGGAGGTCCCATTTTAAGACGACAGGGCACTGTGGGAGGCGGGGTCAGGGTTAAGGGGCAGTGAAGGTCACTGTTAAGGGGGCGGGGTGCTGTAGATGTCCCTGTTATATTGGATACTGTTGAAATCTTTTAACGACACACACACAAACAATAAATGAAAGATTAAATATACCTGTGCAAAGCCGGGTCCTTCAGCTAGTATAATTAAGGCTACTGTCACACCAGCGTTTTTGCTGGATCCGTCATGGTAATACAACCGTCTGCATCAGTTATGAACGGATCCGGTTGCATTATCTTTTAAATAGCCAAATTGATCCGTCATGAACTCCATTGAAAGTCAATGGGGGATGGATCCGTTTTCTATTGTGTCTGAGAAAACGGATCCGTCCCCATTGACTTACATCGTGAGTCATGACGGATCAGTTTGGATCAGTTTCTTCATGTGGACACCAAAACGCAGAAAGCAGCGTTTTAGTGTCCGCCTCCAAAACAGAATGCTGACTGAACTGAAGCAAACTGAAGCAAAACTCCGCAGCAGAGGTGACTCTTGGTCTTCCTTTCCTGGGGCGGTTCTCATGTGAGCCAGTTTCTTTGTAGCGCTTGATGGTTTTTGCGACTGCACTTGGGGACACTTTCAAAGTTTTCCCAATTTTTCAGACTGACTGACCTTCATTTCTTAAAGTAATGACGGCCACTCGTTTTTCTTTACTTAGCTGCTTTTTTCTTGCCATAATACAAATTCTAACAGTCTATTCAGTAGGACTATCAGCTGTGTATCCACCTGACTTCTGCCCAACACAACTCATGGTCCCAACCCCATTTATAAGGCAAGAAATCCCACTTATTAAACCTGACAGGGCACACCTGAGAAGTGAAAACCATTTCAGGTGACTACCTCTTAAAGCTCATCAAGAGAATGCCAAGAGTGTGCAAAGCAGTAATCAAAACAAAAGGTGGCTATTTTGAAGAACCTAGAATACAACCCCTGGCAAAAATCATGGAATCAACCGTCTCTGAGGATGTTCCTTCAGTTGTTTAATTTTGTTGAAAAAAAAAAAAAAAAAAAAAAACACAGATCACAGACATGACAAAACTAAAGGCATTTCAAATGGCAACTTTCTGGCTTTAAGAAATACTAAAAGAAATCAAGAAAAATAATTGTGGTAGCCAGTAACATTTTTGTTTGAAGACTTGTCGCACTAAAGTAAGTGCGACAAGTAAAACTCCGGTTTGTATGCAATTCAAATTCGTGTTTATTTGATACTAGCTGAAGGACCCGGCTTTGCCCGGGTATATTTAATTTATTTCATTTACTGTGTGTGTGTTGTTAAAAAGATATCGAGAGTGACCTCTGCAGCGGCCAGCCCCTTTAACATTGACCTCTACAGCAGCCTGCCCCTTTAACAGTGACCTCTACAGCGGCCCGCCCCTTTAACAGTGACCTCTACAGCAGCCTGCCCCTTTAACAGTGACCTCTACAGCAGCCCGCCCCTTTAAGAGTGACCTCTACAGCAGCCCGCCCCTTTAACTGTGACCTCCACAGCAGCTAGAGTGGTCTTCACCCCAGAAAGCCAGACCTCACCGGCCATTCCCCCAAACGTGAAACAGCGCCCCCAGTTCCCATGAAGACACACAACTAAACATGAGGCCACGCCCCCTGGCTCCGTGAAGACATGGAGGAGAAGCTGTCTGAGTGTGAGCTAATGAAAGGGTGGACATCCCTGTGTCTATCCAGGCACTGCGTCGGACGGAGAACAGGTATCCAGAAAATTGTACTGTCCAGCCTAAAGCCGGACATCTGGCCACCATAACATCAGCCTGCCCCTAGGGTGGCCAGCGGTCTTGTTTTAGGCTGGACAGTCCGGCTTTCAGACTCCCTGTCCTCTGTCATGCGCAGGGCCTGGATGGACATAGGGATGTCCTTTTGAACAGCTCACTCTCAGCAGCAGCACTGTGTAGTCTGAGCAATGAGCTGCACGGAGAAAGTCACCCTCCCCCCATCCCTGCAGCTGACAGAAGGCGATTTTTACCTATATTTTCAATCCCGGTCAAATGCGTCATGGAAGGGGTGTGGCCTGAGTCAGGGGCGTGACTTAGTGGGATCTGGGGGTGGGGCTTTTAAGTCCTTCTTTTGACGGTGGCCTGAATTACAGTTCGATGCCATAGTAATTTAGGAGGAAGGTGGGTAGCAGTGGAAGAATACATCTTTTATTACTACTGAACGGTAAATATGTGAAATTTACATTATATGAGGTAATGATTGATGGTGAGTTAGTCTAAAACATAAGTTATAGTTATGGTAACCGGAATACTTTTTACCATTGTCATCCACAGTGCTCTGCCTCTTTAATGCAGACCTACAGCAGTGAACTGGCTAGGTTGTCATAGAAACCTGGTGTGTGGAGACTAACTGCCTGTGAGCTTCTATTGGCTGATAAGGGTCATGTGACCAGGCTACTATTGGCTAATGCATTTTTTGGGAATAACTCAGAAACGGTACGTCCTGGAGAGCTGAAAACTGTTCTAAAACCTTCCCGGACACCTGATGTACACGTGTGTCAAATTTTGTGATTGTAGCTGCAGCGGTGTGGATTCCTTTAGTGGACACACACACACACACACACACACTCAGCTTTATATATTAGATATGGAATAGCGGCACAATACAGCAGTAACGTTTCGGCCTAACTGGCCTTCCTTAGACTCCATTGCCGCTGAAGAGATGAAGAAAGAAGGAAAAAAGCTCTCTGTATTCAACCGCAGCACCTGCTGCTTTAGGTAGAGTTGCGCAAGATTGTATTATCAAGACGTATTATCAAGACATATTTTCAGTTGTTTCACACTTTTTTGTTAAGTATATAATTCCACATGTGTTAATTCATAGTTTTGATGCCTTCAGTGTGAATCTACAATTTTCAGAGTCATGAAAATACAGAAAACTTTTTGAATGAGAAGGGGTGTCCAAACTTTTGGTCTGTACTGTATATATACACACACAGTGGAGGAAATAAGTATTTGATCCCCCACTGACTTTTAAAGTTTTAATACTAAAAAATAAATGAAACGTCTCAATTTTATGCCAGCTTTATTTTAACAGTGCCACATATAATATCAAAAGAAAAACGGAGAAAATTACATGAAATGAGAAATAAAAAATAATTTTAATTTCTTAGAGGGAAATAAGTTGATCCCCTAGGAAAACATCATTTAATACTTGGTGGCAAAACCCTTGTTGGCAAGCACAGCAGTCAGACGTTTCTTATAGTTTTTTTTTTTATAAGGTTTGCACACACTTCAGGAGTAATTTTGGCCCACTCCTCTCTGCAAATCATCTCCATATCCTTAAGGTTTTTAGGCATGCATTTGGAAACGCGAAGCTTCAGCTCTTTCCATAGATTTTCGATGGGGTGAGGTCAGGAGACCTTGACCTTGATATGCTTCTTATGGAGCCACTCCTTTGTTTCCTTGGCTGTATGTTTTGGGTCGTTGTCATGCTGAAAGACCCATCCATGACCCATTTTCAGTGCCCTGGCGGAGGCAAGGAGGTTGTCACCCAGGATTTTGCGATACATGGCCCCGTTCCTCTTCCCGTCAATGCGGTGAAGTTGGCCTGTGCCCTTAGAAGAAAAACACCCCCAAAACATAATACTTCCACCACCATGCTTGACGGTGGGGATGGTATTCTTAGGGTCATATTCTGTATTTTTCTTCCTCCAAACACGTTGAGTTGAGGCCAAAGAGCTCAATTTTGGTCTCATCTGACCACAGCACCTTCTCCCAGTCTCTCTCGGAGTCATTAATATGTTCATAGGCAAACTTGAGGCGGGCCTGGACCTGAGCATTCTTGAGCAGAGGAACCTTTCGTGCACTGCAGGATTTTAAACCATTACGTCTCAATGTATTACCAATGGTTTTTTTTGGAGACTGTGGTCCCGTGTAGTTCTTGGCTGATTTTTAGCCTTTCTCATGATCAATGAGACTCCACGAGGTGATATCTTGCATGGAGCTCCAGGCCTGGGTTGATTGACAGTAATGTTGTACTTCTTCCACTTCCGAATAATTGCACCAACAGTTGTCACCTTCTCATCCAGCTTCTTACTTATGGCTTTGTAGCCCATTCCAGCCTTGTGTAGGTCAATAATTTTGTCCCTGACATCTTTAGACAGCTCTTTAGTCTTGCCAATGGTGGAGATGTTGGAGTGTCACTGAGACTGTTGGCAGGTGGCCTTTTATACAGGTGACAATTTGGGACAGGTGTCTCTCATCCAGGTAACTACTTCACTGTGATTAGGGTGTGTCAGTGGTCTGTGGGAGCCAACATTAGTCATGGTCTTACTAGGGGATCAAATACTTATTTCCCTCAAAGAAATGGAAAATAAAGCTGGCATAAAATTATGAGACGTTTCATTTATTTTTTAGTATTAAAACTTCTAAATTCAGTGGGGGATCAAATACTTATTTCCTCCACTATAAATATATATATATTTTTTTTTTTTTTTAATTTCACACACACCCTTCAGGGTGATTGATAATAGCGTCAATTAAATAAAAATAATAGTTTAAATCTCTCCATGCAATACAGCCATATATACATGATTATGTGCAATGTGTACAATAATCCATCATAATCATAATTCATCCATATTTCATATAACCACCATAAGTAACATAATTAGTGTTAATAATAAATAGTGTACATCTGTGTATATCAAATAGATTGATTAACCCGTTCAACCCCGGGCCCGTTTTCACCTTCCTACCCAGGCCATTTTTTGCTAATCTGACATGTGTCACTTCATGTGGTGATAACTTTGGAACGCTTTTACTTATCCAAGCCATTCGGAGACTGTATTCTTGTCACATATTGTGCTTCATGACAGTAGTAAATTTGTGGCAAAATATTTCATTTTTATGTCTAAAAAAAAATACCAAATTTAGCAAAATATTTGAAAAATGTGCAAATTTCAATTTTTCTACTTTCAAAATACATAGTAATACCTCCAAAAATTATTTTATTATTTTACATTCCCCATATGTCTACTTTATGTTGGCATCATTTTATGAATGTTATTTTACTTTTTTCGGGCGTTAGAAGGCATAGAAGCTTAGAAGCAATTTTTCAAAATTTTCAACAAAATTTCCAAAACCAATTTTTTAATCACCAATTCAGATATAAAGTGATTTTGAGGGGCATATGTAATGGAAACCACCCATAAATAACCCCATTTTAAAAATTACAAACCCCTCAAATTATAAAAAACTGATGTTACAAACTTTGTTAACCCTTGAGGTGTTTCACAAGAATTAAAGGAGACCTGTGAATCCATGGAATGCATGTAAGTGCCACAGACATGCTGGGAGATGTGGTTCTCCCCGTTTTACCTCCTCCCTGCTTAGTGGGGGAAAATATGTAATTTAACTGGGACTGTATGTTAGAGGGGCTGAAGGAAGGGGAAGTGTTAGTTACATGGGACTATGTGTTGGAGGGGCTAGAGGGGATTTAAATTATTTACATGGAACTGTATTTTATAGAAGACTGGTGGGAGACGTCTGGTGTTATTTACATGGGACTGCATGGTATAGAAGACTGGAGGGAGAGGAGTGATGCTGTTTACATGGGACTGTATTGTATAGAAGACTGGTGAGAGAGGTCTGGTATTATTTACATGTGACTGCATGGTATAAAAGACTGGAGGGAGTGGAGGGATGTTATTTACATGGGACTGCATGGTATAGAAGACTGTAAGAAAGAGGTTATTTACATGGGACTGTATTATATAGAAAACTGGTGGGAGAGTACTTGTGTTATTTACATGGGACTGCATGGTATATTAGACTGGAGGGAGAGGACAAGCATTATAATTTATAGGGTCACTACAGAGAATATTATAACTCTAGGGGGTACGGCAGGAGGTATAATTACAGGGGGCACTGCAGGGAACATTATAAATACTGTGGGCAGTGGTGGGGGTATTACTACTGAGGGCTCCATAAGAGTGCCTTATAGATTGGCCTTATTTCTATTAGCGGTGCCCTATAGGGGGGCCTTATTAGTACTTAGGGCACTGTAGGGAGCCTTATTACCACTGGTGGTACTATGGGGGGGGACACTTCCGCCTAGCAGTGAGCCCGGAGACGTCACCTGCACTAATGGACAGACTTTAGCGCCGCCATAGCCTGTAGTGCCAGTGTATTAGACATGGCTGTACTTTAGGTATTTCATACTCTGTTTCTTTGAATAAATGTTCCTATATATATATATATATATATATTATAAAAAATAAATAAATAAAAAAAAAAGCCTATTGACTCCAAAAATATATAGCACACCTCTCAGCAGTAAGGACTTCAAAACACAGTTTGAACTGATATACAACACTATTTTGGAAGGGCACTCAATATCTGGTACAATGTATGTATATGGCGCACTCAATGTAGAACTCAAATGTCTAGATTTTATACCTTCATTTAATACACATATCAACAAATCATCAACATGATTAAAAATTAAAATTGAGAAAAATAAAAATAGATTAAGATGAAACTGGATGGTCTGTTAATTATACACTATCTCTCCATGATTATACAATTATAAATCATGATTAAAGGTTTAATTCCTGAATCATGATTAAATGGATGGATCTCTTAGGCCTCTTTCACTAGACAGTATTTTTTGCAAGCTCCGATCCGCATTTTTTGCTGATAAAATGCGGACCCATTCATTTCTATGGGTCCGCAAAAAATACTGACAGCACACTGTCCATTCCGTAGCCCGCAAAAAATAAAAATAATAATAATAATAATAATAATAATAATAATAATAATAATAATAATATAGAACAGGTCCTATTCTTGTCTCTTTTTCGGACAAGGATAGGCATTGTTACAATGAATCCGCAAAAAAAAAAAAAAAAAAAAAAAAAAAACACAGATGCCATACAGACGTCATCATCATATTTATCACTAGTAGATCAATTTTTGTATAATGTTAAAGGGTTTCTGTCACCACTTTTTAGCCTATTAAACAGGATGACATTTCCAATGTGCAAATGTCACCTGATACTAAATATGTAATTGATTTTATTCCCACTGGCCCTGTTTTTGTTTAATTTCAACTTTAATAATATGTAAATTAGCCTCCTAGGAGCAGGGGTGGCGGTACCCCCTGTTCCTAGAGGCTCCTTTTGCCCACCTTGAAAAACGCCTCCTTTGTGTTGATTGACAGGGCCAGGCAGCTCGCTCTATCTCCTGCCGGCCCTGTCCGTGCTCCAAATCCCGCGCCTACGCCGTGCGTCCTTCATTCGGTGCAGGCGCAGTAAGTGCAGCAGGCTAGGCTGCCAGGCTCCTGGCTTCCTCACTGGCCTGCGCCGAATGAAGGACCTGGAGAGGTCTTAGGTGGAACTGCGCCCATGACACTGCTGGGATACAGGACGAAAGGTATCCTAGTATTTTCATAGCTGCTCTGATGGAGCAGAACTTTTTCTTCCGAAATGTTTTTATCTGATCTTGAAGCTTCCGGATTTTTAAATTTGGCAGAAAGGACTTTTGGGAGTTGGAATCTAGGGATATTCCCAAAAATGTTTTTTGGCTGCTTGGGACCAGATCCGACTTTCCCCAATTGATGATCCATCCTAACTTCTGAAGATGGCTTAATACGATCTGTAGAGGTTTTTCTAGGAGGACTGTGTTGTCTGCCACTACAAGAACGTCGTCCAGATATGGGATAACGTTGATAGCTTGTTTTCTCAGCGGTGACAATGCTTCCGCCATGATGATTTGTATATGGGAATATGGTAATAGGCGTCTTTTAGGGCGACTGAAGCCATAAATGCATCTTTCTTTATCAACTTCACCGCTGTTCTTAATGTCTCCATCTTGAATCTCTGATAAAGATACATACTTGTTCAGGGGTTTTAGATTGATTATTATACGTGACTTCCCGTTTGGCTTTTTTACCGTGAATAGGCGGGAGTAGTGGCCCCTCCCTATTTGATCTGCCGGCACTGGTTCTATTGCCCCTAGATTTATTAAGTCTAATATGCCATTTTTTAGAATACCACTCTGAGAAGGAGGAAGAGAGGTAATTACGAATTTTTCAGGTGGGGAAGAATCTAGTTCTATACGGTATCCTTCTCCAATAATATTTAGAACCCAAGGGTTTGATGTCAAATGCTCCCAAGATTTTAGGAAGGAAGTCTTCCCCC
This sequence comes from Rhinella marina, assembly GCA_900303285.1. NCBI lineage: Eukaryota > Metazoa > Chordata > Amphibia > Anura > Bufonidae > Rhinella > Rhinella marina. The sequence goes on along the minus strand of ONZH01018535.1, from coordinate 21,098 downwards.
GACCCGTATGGCGTCATTGTTTTGTGTTAGTAGAGGAGGATTCTCCTCTATTAGGGTAAAAGAGAATTTTTTTTCCCCTTTACCATAGGACCATCTACCTGTTTTCCCTTTATCTCTTTTTTGATCAGAATGGTATTGAAGGCCTCGAAAATTCTGTCTCTTAGACTTATATTTGTCCTCTGGAAACCCTTTCTTTTTATCCGTAGCGTTTTCTAGGATTTATGTCCAAAAACATATTGACCGTGAAAGGGGAGGGATATAAGTTTATTTTTAGATGTTATGATCCCTGTCCAGGCTTTGAGCCATAGAACTCGTCTGGCCATATTGGACAAAACTGCAGTGCGGGCTGATAATTTTACAGATTCAGCAGCCGCGTCTGCCAAAAAACTGGTAGCCATCTTGAGAGGTGGAATACTTTCTAGAAGCTGGTCCCTCTGTGTTTTGTTAACTAAATGGACCTCTAGTTGTTCAAGCCATAAGTTAAGAGTTCTGGCAACACAGGTGGAGGCTACTCCCGGCTTAAGGAGAGCTGCCGTGGCTTTCTAAGTTTACCTCTATAGACTTTGTTTTCCTATCCATTGGTTCCTTGAGCTAAGCTGAATCCTCAAATGGGAGAGCAGTATGCTTTGCCACTTTTGCCATGGGTGCGTCAACTCTAGGAATCGCTTCCCAATCAATACAATCTTCGCTATTAAAGGGATAGCGTCTTTTAATCCCCCTGGGAATAAACAAGTCTTTGTCCGGCTTCTCCCACTCAGATTTAATCAATTTTTGTATGTTATCTGGGACCGGGAATACAGATTTTCTTCTTTCCCCCAACCCCCCAAAAATCTCCTCCTGAGTAGATTTTGGCTTTTTTGGGATTTCCATTTGTATCGTGGCCCTAATAGCTTTAATAAGCTCGTCAATATCATCCGGATTGAATAAAAATCGTTTGTATTCATTGTCTTCATCAGACGACGCATATAATTTTCCACATGTTTCCAAGTCAGAAATATCCAGACCATCAGAATCTGTATCAAAGATTGGATTCTGGATATCACGGATGATTTGAGGAGGATTTTTAGTGGGCATGGGGTCCCGGGAAGCAAGAGCAGACTGAACCTCTTTTACTAGAGTCCTAATATCTTCCAGAAAAGTGGAGGATTCCGCCTTGGCTACATTAGAGATACACTCCTTACATAAGGGTTTGGACCCAGTGCTGGGCAAACGCTTAAAACATATTCCACATTTTCGAGCATTTTTAGGAGCTGAAGCAGAATCCTTTTCTCCCTGGATAAAACATAAGGGAGAGAAGGATCAGCTAACCAGGGTTGAGGGATTCACTGTTTGCCTGATAACAGGCTACTCACAAGTCCTGGGTTTGATGCAGGCTCGGCTCCAGAGCCCGGCGTGATGGGGGCAGTCATGCTTAGTCCGCTCCCATCCGCCTGTACACTGCTGCCGCAAGGTCCAAGCAGCAGGATCGCGCTGTCCGAACCTGAAAGGACCTGCGGCGTCCGGCTATGACGGCATGACGTTGGCTCCGCCCCCTGGTGGTATGTCGTTAACTCTGCCCCCTGACATCATGACGTTGGCTCCGCCCTCTGACGTCATGACGTTGCGCGCCGCCGGCCAGAGGGAACACATCCCAGTGTCGTGCCGGCTGCCATCTTCTTTCCCCTCTGCATCAAATCCCCCTGGACCGCAGCAGAGGGGATCTTCGCAGGGGACTGCCAGCAATTGTGCCCGTGCCATAGGCCTCAGAGGAGGAGGGAGAGCCGACCTCGGCCTGGAAGGATGGTTTTCCTTAGGTAGGCCGAGACAAGCCTCCATACACCTCTCCTGCTTCCTATCCTGATAGGACAGGAAAAACACTGGTGATGGAAGGAAGGGGTGGGATATAAACCTCTCTGTGTTTCCTGTCCTATCAGAAGGGAGTCAGTCTCAGGATGTGGTGTCATGGAGACGACTGGGGAAATAAGTAAATACATATACTGGAAATATACAGTCTCAGACTTATTTATAATCAGTTTGGTTGTTTTGTTTTTTTAACTCAAGGACATGGGATCATTGATTTTGTCCAACTTAATATATATATATATGAATGTAATATATAAAATCGTCCTGTGATGAGGAAAAAAGGGAAATATATACTACAAATGAAAAAAAATAATTTATGAGTATATTGGTGGACACTAGTATGAATAAGCACCTATGCACACAACATATTAGAAGACATGAGTGTGAACAAGTACCTATGCACACATTGGAATGGTTTAACTGCGATGGTAGTATAAAACAATCTGTATTGGGTTATATTAAAAACACCTGAAAATGTACACAGACTTGCTTTCCTCAAACAATGGATTTTGGGAAGGCAAAATGTGAAATAAGAATATATAAACTGTTCTATGATAGAAAGAAAAAAAAAGGGAAATAGACATTATAAATGAAAAAATGATTTATGAGTATATTGGTGGACACTAGTATGAATAAGCACCTATGCACACAACATATTAGAAGACATGAGTGTGAACAAGTACCTATGCACACATTGGAATGGTTAAACTACGATGGTAGTATAAAGCAATCTACTGTACATTGGGTCATACTGAAAACACCTGAAAAAGCATTCAGATTTATTCTCCTTAAGTAGTAGATTTTTTGGACAATAAGAAGTATAATAAAAGTATATAAATTGTCCTACAATAGGAAGAAAAAGAAAAAAGGGAAATATATAATAGAAGTGAAAAAATAGCTTAACAATATATTGGTGGACACTAGTGTGAACAAGCACCTATGCACACATAACATATCGGTAGATATTGGTGTGAACAAGCACTTACGCACATAGTGGAAGGGTTAAACTGCGATGTTAGTAGAAGCAATCTGCATTGCGTTATATTGAAAACACCTGAAAATGTATATAGATTTGCTTTCCTCAAGTAAAAACAAGATATGAGGAAAAAGGTTACATGTTTGGAATTTGAATATGGCGTTAACTATACCTCTAATAAGAAGACGAAATAATAGCTAATATATGTATGTAACCATAGTATAGTGTTTTGAGTGTGAACAATGTAGTGAATGTAATTAGTAAAATGAATGCAGTATCCAGTTATTGCATGGCTTAGTAAAATCCAGTCCTGTTTTTTTATGGCAACAATAGCACTATTTAAAGAAGAGTCAATCCCTTACTATGAATTCACCACTGAGGAAGAAAACAGTTTTTCGAAACACGTCTGGTGGAAGTGCGGTGGTCCAAGTGTCTCGAGGATTATTAAGGACATTATATGCTACATATTATATTTACAATAATTAACTGTGTGGACTCGTGAGAACTGTAACACCTATCTTTAGGAATTACAAGACGGAATCTAAGACTTAGGAGAGAACGAGGTATTGACTACAACATAATACTTGCAGCGGAGGCCCAGCATCTCAGGTGATAAAGTGCGCATGCGCCAACCGTGGTGCGCGCCGTGGAGCGCTGCGATTAATCCCAGTCAGCGGAGGATTCCTTCGTACAAACACCATATACTGTGTCCCTCTCCTAAGTAAGAACAAAGCCACGGAAGGGGGACTGGTAAGAAGCGCTGTAGCATATAAACTGTGCGCCAGTGGTAAGAGGCGCTTTTTAATATTGAAAGACGATTATTGAACCACCTGTCTGTCTGAGAGACTATATGTGGAATTTACCATCTATATAATATAATCAACATCTGAGAGACTATATGTGGAATTTACCATCTATATAATATAATCAACATCTGAGAGACTATATGTGGAATTTACCATCTATATAATATAATCAACATCTGAGAGACTATATGTGGAATTTACCATCTATATAATATAATCAACATCTGAGAGACTATATGTGGAATTTACCATCTATATAATATAATCAACATCTGAGAGACTATATGTGGAATTTAAACCATCTATATGAATACATATAATCAACATCTGAGAGACTATATGTGGAATTTACCATCTATATAATCAACATCTGAGAGACTATATGTGGAATTTACCATCTATATAATAATCAACATCTGAGAGACTATATGTGGAATTTACCATCTATATAATATAATCACATCTGAGACTAATGTGGAATTTACCATCTATATAATCAACATCTGAGAGACTATATGTGGAATTTACCATCTATATAATATAATCAACATCTGAGAGACTATATGTGGAATTTACCATCTATATAATATAATCAACATCTGAGAGACTATATGTGGAATTTACCATCTATATAATATAATCAACATCTGAGAGACTATATGTGGAATTTACCATCTATATAATATAATCAACATCTGAGAGACTATATGTGGAATTTACCATCTATATAATATAATCAACATCTGAGAGACTATATGTGGAATTTACCATCTATATGCATTCTGGATCAAGCACTACATTTATATTGTGTGAAATACCAATGGGAGAGCTCCGCATTTGGTTAGCATAAAGGGACTGAGATTATAAGCCGATGCACAAGTGTAATATTGTATTTTTTGATTTTTTTTAATTGTATTTTTAAATGTATATTTTAGAGTATTATTTTAAATAAAACACCAAATGGGTTATTTCTGAGCAGACCATAAGTCGTACTTTAATATATATATATGGTCCAGGCACCAGACTGCCTCCCAGCTTAGGTAGCACAACATCTTCCTCCCACTGGACCATAAAGATTTTGGCATAGCTGGAGGCCCATGGCTGTACCTGCACATTGGACATAAAAATCAGACTCGTACACAAAATAATTGTGATTGAGTATAAAGTACACCCCTTCTATTATAAATTGTATTTGATGTAGGTGAAGATCGTGAGTGGATCCTAGTTGTTTCTGTAAGGCTTCTAACTAGAGATGAGCGAGCAGTGCTCGTTACGAGCACTGTAGCGCTCGGCTCCTCTGTGCAATGCCCGCAGGCATTGCGGATCCGTCCTCAACTGCATGTAAGTGAATGGGGACGGATCGGTTTGTTATGACACTCATACCAAACGGATCCGTCCTCCTCACCCGACTGAAAGTCAGTGGGGACGGATCCGTTTGGTATGAGTGTCATAACAAACCGATCTGTCCCCATTGACTTTCAGTCGGGTGAGGACGGATCCGCAATGCCTGCGGGCATTCTTTCGCAGTGAGACGAGCGCTACAGTGCTCGTAACGAGCACTGCTCGCTCATCTCCACTTCTTACCCTTCATCATGTTCAATTATGGTGTATAAGGAATTACGTAACATCCAAAGTTCCAATGACCCAATTGTCTTGAAACTCAAATTTTTCTAGTGTTGAAATAATATCAGTAGTATTTTTAATGTACGATGGTATTAGTTTAACATTAGGTTGTAATAGTTAATAGTCTATATTGGGATAAATTAGACGCAAGTGACCCAATACCAGAGATGATAGATCTTCCCGGGGGGTTAGTTGGATTCTTGTGGATCTTCGGGATACAGTAAAAGACAGGTAGTCTTTTATCTGTCTCTGTTATATATCTAAACTCTTGATCCAAGAGGATCCTCTTAGTATGCCCCTTTTCACAAAGGTCTACTAATTCATTTTGATATATTTGAGTGGGATCCTCCCTAAGTTTTTTATATGTGGATTGATCTAGAACAGGGGTGCACAACCTGCGGCCCGGGGGCCACATGCGGCCCTTGATACCATTCTGTGCGGCCCCCAGCCAAATGGTATCAGACACATATGTCTATATCTTGTGGCTGCTCACATGTATTTTTCATGTATTTCTCCCATTAGATGGGAATCCTGGGACTTAAACAAGACATTAATGGTATATACTGTATATTCAATAAGCCATAATTACAGTATTTCAGTTATTAATACCCCTTAAAATTTTATTTTCGGCCCTTGTCATTGGTTCAGTCTGGCTATGCGGCCCCGAACCAGAAAACGTCGTGCACCCCTGATCTAGAAGCTGTCTTCTACACTCAATGTCATATTTGTCTGTATCTGGCACTACAATTGCCCCACCTTTATCTGCTGGTTTTATTGTTATATTATGTAGAGATTGAAGTTGTTGTATGGGTCCTTATTTGGATTCTTTTTTAATTTCCTAATATCAGTTTCCAAACATTTTCTATAAGTGGATATTTCTTGCCCTATTTCCTGTCTAGGATATTGTTTTTGATTTAGGTTTTAAACCTGTATGTTGATATCTATTTTGAGCCTCACTCTGATCAACCATTGAATATGTGATTTGATTTTTGGTATAGTATTTTTTCAAACATAATATACGTATAAATTTCTCAATACCTATATAGGTAGTGAACTTGTCTAGTGTTTTGGTAGGTTTAAATTTAAGACCCTTATTAAGAAGTTTCATTTGTGCATCTGTTAGTTGTATACTGCTTTTATTATTATATTTTCATTTTCGGTTATCTTCATGTTCAGTGTTGTCTGTAAGTACTCCTTCTTGGTGCTACTGTATTGTGATTTTCTGATTGGTGGTAGTGCCTGTATATGTGATTTGGTGACCTCTCTCTCATTGAATTGTCTAATTGTGTGTGTTGCCGCTGCCTCAAGTTGTAGTCGTGTGTCCGATAATGTGTCTGTGTGTGAGAGTGCATTTGTGTTGTTCTCAATTACGGTCTGTGGTGTGGTAGTGTTTGGTCTAAAAATGAGGGGTAGAAAGAGCTTTAAAATGGTTAGGCCATCACAAGACAACAGAGAGAGGAAGAGAGAGAGAGAAAGTTACCCCACAGGGTAAATCGGCCAGGGAGCATCTGAGGTGGACCGCTTTGAGAATGAACTTGTTTCTCTCTGCAATCGAACAAATCTCCTGGGATAAAAGCAACAGATCTCTTATTATTGTGCCCCCCCGTGATTTATATAGGGTACTGCTGTTGTATTGTCTGAATATACTATTACAGTTCTTTCTGCCAAAACCGATGGGCTTCTTTTATTGCCCTTAGTTCTTGGTAGTTTAAGGAATGGTTTCTGGATTGAATGTTCCATCTTCCCTGCCAGAAATCTCCCCCTGAATGGGCTCCCCAACCCCATGGGCTTGCATCCATGGTGATAGATATCGGATTCTCAGACACCCAAGGGCATCCTCTGGATAAATTTGTTGGGTTTGTCCTGCATAGTAACAACATCCTTGCTACAGAACTTGGTGATGGAAGTTGTAGTCCAAGGATAGGGGAGAACCGTCGCAGTTCTTTAGAATGATCCCCTGCAATAGAGTTGAATGAATCTGAGCATAGGTTACTGCTGGAATAGTAGCATTTTGTCTAATCAATGACATTAACTTCTCTTCTGAAAGGGAACATCTCTGCTCTGAGAAGGAAGTAACTTGGATTTTTTCCCATTTATCTTCCATCCTAAAGATTACAGAATCCCATACAACTGATCTGTCTGTAGTTTCAAAGATGATTCTGTCTGGGGAAATTATTAAAAACTCATCTAAATAAGGGACTAGAGTGCCTCCTTTTTATCTTACAAAGGCTGCTACTTCCGCTATAATCTTGGTAAATATATGAGGGGCCTGTGATATGACAAGGGGAGGGCTTTGTATTGCAGATGAAGCAGAGAGCCCTGAACCCAAACCGCTGTTCTCAAAAACTTTTGGGAGCTCACACTCCAGGTTGTCACGATACCAAAATTTTGATTCGGTTTCGATACCATAAAAAAGTATTGCGATACTCGATACCACGCGGAAAAATAGCCGCGCACATTCAACATTTTATAAAACGTCCAGCCCATAATAGAACAGTCCTATCCTTTTTTTTTTTTTTTTGGGGGGGGGGGAGGGGGTTGTTTGGACAAGGTGACTAAAAAAATGGCGAATCGTGCAGTTTTTATTTTTTTTATTTATTCTGTTACGGCATTCACCGCATAGGAGATATTTTTTTAATATTTTAATACTTTTCGGATGTGGCGATACCTAATATGTTTATTTAATTTATTGTTTATATATTTTATATGTAAAATTGGGAAGGGGGAATTTAATCTTAATATTTTGGTGTTTGTCTTTTTTAAATTTCCTATTAGCCCCCTTAGGGGCTAGAACCCTTGTCCTATTCACCCTAATAGAGATCTATTAGGCTGCATAGGACTTACACGCTTCAGTAGCGTCCTGGTTGCCATGGTAACCAATCAGAGCCCCACGATTACACTGCTGGGGCTCCTATCAGAATCTACCACTGCACCACCAATGAAGAGGGGAAGGGGGGGGGGGCGCCTGTGGCCACTGCCTCCAATGTTTATTATACTGGGGGGTTGGGCGCACTGCGGCACCAATGAACTTTACTATCATTTAATACAAGTGCAGGAGCGGGTGCCGGCAGAGAATCACATAGCCGGCACCCATGACAGGGAGATGCGATACGCTGCAGTTAACCCCTCAACACAACTACTGCCACAACTACTGCACTTGTAATAAATGATAGTAAAGTTCATTGGTGGCGCAGAGGCCACAGCCCCTCCCCTTCTCCTACCTCCTCTCATTGGCGTCAGCAGCACAGGGGGGAGGGAGAGCTTGCTGAGCTCAGCGTGCTGCTGAGGGAATATGCAGTAGCACAGCCTAGTATCGTTAACAGGCAAATCCCGGTATCGTATCGATACCGGGACAAAAGTATCGACTGGGCATCGAAAATTCGATACCCGGTGCAACCCTACTCACACTGATTGGAATGTGATAGTATGCCTCCTCTAGATCTATACTTCCCATCCAAAAATTCTGGAAAAGAAGATTTATGGCAGATGTTATGGTCATAAAAAAAAAAAAAAAAAATCTTCCTGAGGAGAGAGAAATTCTATTTGAAAACCCCTTAATATGATGTCTAAGATCCGCTTGTTTTTTGTAATCTCCTTCCAGGCTCGGAAAAAAATTGGAAAGCCTTCCCCCCACCTGACATCAATCTTGCTTATCTTTCATTTTGGAATCATTTGAAGCTCTGAACAAAAAAAACGACTTTCTGGGGGCTCTATCTTTCTTTTCTAAGTGTCAGTGTCTGAACCTCTGTTTACTTTAAATTTCTACACCTTCTATAACTACTTAATTTCTGAGGTACCGGGAACACCTTTTTTCTGTCCGATGCTTTTTCTAGAATGTCATCCAAGGAAGATCCAAACAGCCTCAGACCCTCACAAGGTAGGGAACAAAGACTACATTTGGATCTCTGGTCGCCCTTCCAAGATATAGAAAAGAGCTGTTTTAAGGGTCTAAGGGAAGCTCTAACCTCCAATTTTACCAGAGCTTTGATATTTTTTTTACATAGATTGTGACTCTTCTTACACTAATCTCTCAATACAAGATTGACATATAGGCTTCAGATGGGAAGCAGGCACTCTGTGTTTAGTCTTTTTACTGTGATTTTTTAGGAATTCTAGGCACCTATAATAAATAGCCAAAAAGAATCCAATCAGCAATGCAAGAGAAATAAAGGAATCCCCCCCCCCCCACCTCTTGGTAGCTGTCCTCACTTCTCAGGCCAAAGTGCCGGGCTTGTTGGTCTAGAGGGCTCAATGAGTTCAGCGCAGACCACATCTCCTGTCTCAGACATAATCAGTAGGAGGAATCCTGCACAGCACTGTATGTAATACACTTGGCTGCCTGCTGTCCGCCACTGGCCATTTATATACACTATGCCAGGCACCCACCCCTGCTATAGTAGAGCCCAGCACACATTCTTCCCCAATTTGAACCTGACGTACTCCATCCCGACAGCACACTTCTTGGGGTTTGTGGTCAGACTGGCTGCCCTTAGAGAATTCACTACGGCCTATACTTTGGCCAAGTGACTCTCCCAGTCATAGCTATAGATAATGATATCATCCAGATATGCTGAGGTGTACCTCCTGTGAGGCTTTAGCACTATGTCCATGAGCCGCTGGAATGTTGCGGGGGCCCCGTGAAGCCCAAACGGTAATACCACAGTGAAAAAGACCCTCAGGAGTGATGAAGGCTGTCTTCTCTTTAGCACGGTCTGTCAGGGGTACTTGCCAGTATCCCTTGGTGAGATCGAGCGTAGTGAAATACCGGGCTCCTCCCAGTCTCTCAATAAGCTTGTCTACGCGTGGCATGGGATAGGCGTCAAATTTGGACACCTCATTCAGCTTCCTAAAATCGTTGCAGAATCGCAACGTCCCATCTGGTTTAGGAATCAGAACAATGGGACTAGCCCACTCACTTTTGGACTCTTCTATGACTCCTAACTTTAGCATTTTCTGTACCTCCTCTGCAATGGCTTGCCGTCGAGCCTCAGGGACTCGGTATGGTCTTAACCGAACTTTCACCCCTGGCTCGGTAACAATGTCATGCTTGATCGCAGACGTGTATCCAGGTAACTCCAAGAACACGTCTGTATTCCTAGCTACAAATTCCCTAACCTCTTGTTGTTGTCCCTTTGTAAGGGTATCTGCAATTGTCACCTCAGAGTCCACTGCCACAGGCTTTTCTGTTGCCCGAGGAGATAGTACAGAAGGGAGATTAGCCGGCGACCTCTCTGCAATCAGACTCTCTCTGTCCTTCCATGCCTTCAGCAAATTGACATGGTACGTCTGCTTGGGTTTCCTCCTACCAGGCTGACATACCCTGTAGTTTACTTCCCCCACCTTTTCTAGTACCTCATACGGTCCTTGCCACTTGGCTAGAAATTTGCTCTCTACCGTAGGGACTAGAACCAAAACTTGGTCACCGGGTTTAAAGGTCCTTACTGTTGCTGACCTATTATAGACTCGACTTTGAGACTTTTGAGCAGCCTCCATATGCTCCTTGACGATGGGCATAACGGCCGCTACCCTGTCCTGCATACTGGCAATGTGGTCTATAACACTTTTGTGGGGGATAGGTTCCTGCTCCCACGTCTCCTTTCCGATGTCTAGCAGGCCCCTGGGATGTCTGCCATAGACCAACTCAAAGGGTGAAAATCCAGTAGAAGCCTATGGTACCTCACGGATTGCAAACATTAAATATGGCAACATAACGTCCCAGTCCTTACCATCCTTGCTCACCACTTTTTTCAACATACTCTTTAAGGTTTTATCAAACCGTTCTACTAACCCGTCGGTCTGGGGGTGGTATACTGAGGTGCGTAATTGTTTTATGTTGAACAACTTACACAGTTCTCTGGTAACTTTGGACATGAAAGGGGTACCCTGATCCGTAAGGATCTCCTTGGGTAGACCCACACGGCAAAACATGGCGAATAGTTCCTTAGCTATGAGCTTCGCCGACGTGTGCCATAGTGGGATGGCTTCAGGATAACGGGTAGCATAGTCCATCACTACCAGTATATGCTGATGCCCCCAAGCGAACTTAACCAATGGACCTACCAAGTCCATGGCAATCCTTTCAAATGGCACCTCGATGATGGGTAGAGGTACCAGTGGACTTCGTAAATGTGCCATAGGAGCATGCAATTGGCATCCAGGGCATGACTCACAATACCGTTTAACCGCACTGTATACCCCTGGCCAATAAAACCGCTGCAGGATGCGGTCCAGTGTTTTTGTGGCACCTAGGTGCCCCCCGAGTATATGTTTATGTGCCAATCCCAGCACCGTCTGACGATAAGGCTGGGGTACCAGTAATTGCTCCCAGGTCTCACCCCACATCTGGTCAACCCGGTATAACAGTTCTTGGTCGACCATGAAGTGGGGATATACCTGATCAGCGCCGTCATGCTGCGGCACCCCATTTATCACCACAACATTTTCCCTAGCATGGACCAGCGTAAGGTCCTGGAGTTGTGCTATGCCAAAGTTGTCACGGGATACCTCCAAATCTGACAACTATGGCCCAGTCACTAACTCTTCAGATTCACCAGCCATTACATCTAGGGGAAATACATTAGTTTCTTCCCTGGTCACCCCTACGGCAGGAGCCCCAAAGTCTGGGTCATTGGGCTTGGGGTCTAAGTCCTGACCCTTCTATGTGGGATGTACTCTTGTGGGTGGGCTACCCAAACTGTGATTTCCCTGCCACAGAGTCCAGAACATGGGGAAGTCCCGCCCCAAAATGAGGTCATGGGGCAAGTTCATGACGACCCCTACCTCATGTTGTCTCTCTCCACAGGGGGTCTGGATGGAAACAATGGCAGTAGAATACTCTTAAGTCTCCATGAATACACAGGACCCCGAAAGTGCGGTCTATGACAGCCCCGGGGTCGATGTGCGACCCATTAACTAGGGTCACCCGACTTCCAGAGTCCAACAGGGCCACGACCTGGTGCCCCGCCACAGTTACCCGGCAGAGGTGGCGCTCCTCGTCCGAGTCAGGGGTGGCAGCTATGTATACCGGGGCCACATAAAGGGACATCCTCCGGGCAAAGCTGCAGTCCATAGGCTCTGGTTTGTGGGGACAATTGGCCACAATATGGCCCGGCTCTTGGCAGGCCCAACAGATGGGAGCCTCCCCCCTCCTCCTCCCCTGGGGTATCGCCCAAACATGGGGGGTGACATTGGCCTGGGAAATTGCAGGAACCATAGGCCTTCGGGCCTTGGAGTGGGCCGGGGAATGAGGGGCTTTCTTCCCAAGGGATTGGGTAGCCCAGTACCTCTCCACCATCCCCACCAAAGCATTGAATCCAGAGGAAAAAAAAGACTGGTTTGCATTTCCCACTTATAAAAGCAGAGATAATACGCGAGTTTGAGCGTTCGCGTGTTTGACTTTAAGTGTGTGGTTGAATTAAGTGTGTGACTTTAGATTGCGTGAGGGAGTATCTGTGAGAGCTAATTTATTTGTTGCATTGCTGAGTGGCTGTGCCTGACTTTATTGTACTCTGAACCAAGTCAGAGCAGAGCAGTGTAGTCTAGCTTATACACTGTGACTTACTGTTGTTGCTGCTGGTTTATTGCATAGCAGCTAAGAGTAAACGTGATTGCACTATTTTTTTTTTCTTTTCTTTCTCTTCCTTCTCCAGGGTGCTGCACAGGTGAGTAATTAGGGTGTGGCTATCTAATTAGGAGAAGTTAAATAGCCAGTCTTGTGGGCAGTTCAGTCCTTTGAATCCAGAGGAAAAAAAAGACTGGTTTGCATTTCCCACTTATAAAAGCAGAGATAATACGCGAGTTTGAGCGTTCGCGTGTTTGACTTTAGATTGCGTGACTTTAGATTCGGGAACTTTAAAAGGGAATACAGTAAGGGCTCGTTCACAGTCGACAGGACTTTGTTTTCCGTCCAGCATAACGGCATCCAGACGGATCCGTTATGCAGGGCCATAGGCTTCTATTATGACGGATCAAAACGGAATGCCTCTTAAAGGTGTCCGTTTTGATGTCCGTCCTAGGGATTCCGTTTCTTTCCGTTATAACGATGTTATAACGGAAAGCCTGAACGGAAGCCCTAACGGTGATGTGAACGAGCCCTAAGTCTGTCCATATCATTGTATTTTTTCGCTTTTGCTTGTGTAATCCCCATTAGAATGGCTTCCATCATTGACAGCGCAGTCCAGTGCACATCTTGTCTGATGTATGCAGTCCTGGAACAGCCGTTTAAGGGTGCATATATTTGTTCAAAATGTGAGCAAATTGTCCGCTTGGAATCGCACATCGTGTATCTAAGCGGGCGAATTTCAACGCTGAGAAGCACTGACAATTTGGAAAAGAGTTTGCTGCTCAGTGAGAAAGCACTCTATGGGGTAGATGTGGGGGAGGGTGGTAGTGAGGAGGCTCAGGAAAGTGAGGTAGCTAGCTGGGTAACAGTTAGAAAGCGGGTTAGAGGGAAAAGTGCCAGGGAGGCTAGCCCTGATCTGACACACCCCAACAAGTTTGCAAGTTTGGCAGATGAGGGGGATGTTACTTCAGGGAGAGCACTGCTGCAGCTGGACACTTCCTCGGCCAGTCAGGGGAATGTGAGCTCCAGTAAGCAGGGGGCCAGGAGAGCAGGGCAGGCCAGACAGGTGCTGGTAGTGGGAGATTCATTTATTAGGGGAACAGAGAGGGCAATCTGTCACAAAGACCGGGATCGTCGGATGGTGTGCTGCCTTCCAGGCGCTCGAGTTCGGCACATCGTGGATCGGGTTGACAGATTACTGGGAGGGGCTGGAGAAGATCCAGCAGTCATGGTCCATATCGGTACCAATGACAAAGTTAGAGGTAGGGGGAGTGTCCTTAAAAATGATTTTAGGGATCTAGGGCATAAGCTTAGGGCAAGGACCTCCAAGGTAGTGTTTTCCGAAATACTGCCTGTACCACGAGCCACACAAGAAAGGCAGCGGGAGATTAGGGAGGTAAACAAGTGGCTCAAGAACTGGTGTAGGAAGGAGGGGTTTGGGTTCCTGGAGAACTGGGCCGACTTCTCTGTCGGCTACAGGCTCTACCGTAGGGATGGGCTGCACCTCAATGGGGAAGGGGCAGCTGTTTTGGGGGAGAAGATGGCTAGAAGGCTGGAGGAGTGTTTAAACTAGGGACTGGGGGGGAGGGTAACTACATAATAGGAGGGGAAGATAGTGCAGATAGAGACCTGGGGCAAGGTAATGGAACTGGGGGAGGAATGGAAGGAGGAACTAGAACAGATCAGAAGGAAAGGTGTAGGGTAAGAAATATACATAGACCTCTTAATTGTTTGTACACTAATGCCAGAAGCCTAGCTAATAAAACTGGTGAACTGGAATTAGTGATGTGTGAGGAGGACTATGACATAGTGGGAGTAACTGAGACATGGCTGGATGATAGCTATGACTGGGCAGTTAACGTACAGGGTTACAATCTTTTTAGAAAGGATCGTCAAAACCGGAGAGGGGGAGGGGTCTGCCTTTATGTAAAGTCATGCCTAAAGCCCACACTCCGGGAAGATATAAATGAGGGACATGAAGATGTGGAGTCACTGTGGGTAGAAATAAATGGAGCCAAAAACAATAATAAAATACTACTAGGGGTTTATTATAAACCACCCAATATATCAGAGACCACAGAAAATCTACTTCTAAATGAAATAGACGAGGCGGCAAATGATAATGAGGTCGTTAGTATGGGGGACTTCAACTACCCAGATATAGACTGGGAAACTGAAACCTGTACATCTCATAAAGGAAACAGGTTCTTGGAAATAACCAAAGACAATTACCTTTCCCAACTGGTTCAGGACCCCACTAGAGGGACGGCCATACTGGACTTAGTATTAACCAATAGACCTGACAGAACAACAGATGTGCAGGTCGGGGGACACCTGGGAAACAGTGACCATAATATAATAACCTTCCAATTGTCATTCAAAAGAGCGTTTCTTCAGGGAGGAACAAAAATACCAAACTTCAAAAAAGCAAAACTTAGCCAACTAAGAGAGGCCATAGGCCTAACTAACTGGGACAAAGTCCTCAAAAATAAAAATACAGCCACAAAATGGGATATTTTTAAAAGCATCCTAATATCTAATTGTGAGAGGTACATACCATATAGGAATAAAATAATAAGAAACAAGAAAAAACCAATGTGGATAAATAGAACTGTAAAGAAAGCAATAAATGACAAAAAGAAAGCATTTAAATCAGTAAAACAGGAGGGGAGTGAGGAAGCATTGAAAAACTATAAGGAAAAAAATAGAATATGTAAAAGACACATAAAAACAGCCAAACTAGAGACCGAGAGATTAATCGCCAAAGAGAGTAAAACTAACCCTAAAATGTTCTTCAATTATATAAATACTAAAAAGTATAAACCTGAAGGTGTGGGCCCCTTACAGAGTAAGGCTTCATTCACACGACCGTATTTTGTTTCCGTGTCCGTTCCGTTTTTTTTGCGGACCGTATGTGGAACCATTCATTTCAATGGGTCCGCAAAAAAAACGGAAGGTACTCCGTTTGCATTCCGTTTCCGTATGTCCGCATTTCCGTTCTGCAAAAAAGATAGAACATGTCCTATTCTTGTCCGTTGTGCTGACAAGGATAGGCATTGTTACAATGGATCCGCAAAAAAAACGGACACGGATGCCATACGGAACGTCATCCGTTTTTTTTGCGGACCACAAAACACATACGGTCGTGTGAATGAAGCCTAATGAGGGGGGAGTAGCAGAGAGTGATGAGGAGAAAGAGAAGCTGCTAAATAACTTTTTCTCCACTGTATTCACTGAGGAAAATAAAATGTCAGATGAAATGCAGAGTATAAAAGTAAATTCCCCTTTAAAAGTGTCCTCTCTGACCCAGGAAGAGGTGCAGCAACGTCTTAAAAATATTAAAATAGACAAATCACCAGGACTGGATGGCATACACCCCCGTATCCTAAGAGAATTAAGTAATGTCATCGCCAGACCCTTATTTCTGATATTTAAGGACTCTATACTGACGGGGAGTGTTCCACAGGATTGGCGCATAGCAAATGTGGTGCCAATATTCAAAAAGGGTCCAAAAACAGAGCCTGGAAACTATAGGCCGGTAAGTTTAACGTCTGTTGTGGGTAAACTGTTTGAAGGTTTTCTGAGAGATGCTATCTTGGAGTACCTCAATGAAAATAAGCAAATAACTCCATATCAGCATGGCTTCATGAGGGATCGGTCATGTCAAACCAATTTAATCAGTTTCTATGAGGAGGTAAGTTCTAGACTTGACCGCGGCGACTCAATGGATGTCGTATATCTGGACTTCTCCAAAGCGTTTGACACTGTACCACATAAAAGGTTAGTATACAAAATGAGAATGCTTGGCCTGGGAGAAAATGTCTGTATGTGGGTAAGTAACTGGCTTAGTGATAGAAAACAGAGGGTGGTTATTAACGGTACATACTCAGATTGGGTCACTGTCACTAGTGGGGTACCACAGGGGTCTGTATTGGGTCCTATTCTCTTCAATATATTTATTAATGATCTTGTAGAAAGCTTGCACAGTAAAATATCAATTTTTGCAGATGACACTAAACTGTGTAAAGTAATTAACACAGAAGAGGACAGTGCACTGCTACAGCAGGATCTGGATAGACTGGAGGCTTGGGCAGAAAAGTGGCAGATGAGGTTTAACACTGACAAATGTAAGGTTATGCATATGGGAAGGAATAATGCAAGTCACCAGTACATACTAAATGGTAAAGCATTGGGTAACTCTGACATGGAAAAGGACCTAGGAATTTTAGTGAACAGCAAACTAAGCTGCAGAAACCAGTGTCAGACAGCTGCTGCCAAGGCCAATAAGATAATGGGTTGCATCAAAAGAGGCATAGATGCCCGTGATGAGAACATAGTCCTGCCACTTTACAAATCACTAGTCAGACCACATATGGAGTACTGTGTACAGTTCTGGGCTCCTGTGAACAAGGCAGACATAGCAGAGCTGGAGAGGGTTCAGAGGAGGGCAACTAAAGTAATAACTGGAATGGGTGGACTACAGTACCCAGAAAGATTATCAAAATTAGGGTTATTCACTTTAGAAAAAAGACGACTGAGGGGAGATTTAATAACTATGTATAAATATATCAGAGGTCAGTACAGAGATCTCTCCCATCATCTATTTATCCCGAGGACAGTGACCATGACGAGGGGACATCCTCTGCGTCTGGAGGAAAGAAGGTTTGTACATAAACATAGAAGAGGATTCTTTACGGTAAGAGCAGTGAGACTATGGAACTCTCTGCCTGAGGAGGTGGTGATGGTAAGTTCACTAAGAGAGTTCAAGAAGGGCCTGGATGTATTTCTGGAGGGTAATAATATTACAGGTTATAGTTACTAGAGAGGGGTCGTTGATCCAGGGAGTTATTCTGATTGCCTGACTGGAGTCGGGAAGGAATTTTTCCCCCTAAAGTGAGGAAAATTGGCTTCTACCTCACAGGGTTTTTTGCCTTCCCCTGGATCAACTTGTAGGAAAACAGGCTGAACTGGATGGACAGATGTCTTTTTTCGGCCTTACAAACTATGTTACTATGTTACTATATTAGCATCAGCTGGGTCCCCATGTCCTACCCACTGCTGTATCTCACCTGGCAAGGCCCTCAGATAGCGGTCCAGGACAATCTTCTCCACCATCTGGGCTGGGGTTGATGTCTCTGGCTGTAGCCACTTGCGGACAAGTTGGATGAGGTGGTGCATCTGGGCCCTTGGTGGTAAAGCCTCTTGGTACCTCCAGCTATGGACTCTCTGAGCGCGTAGATGGATGTCGACTCCCAAGCGGGCAAGATCTCCGCCTTTACCGTAGGATAGTCCTGGGCATCCTGTTCACTTAAAGGGGTTGTCCCACGAAAAATATTCTACAGTTTTCAAACCAGCACCTGGATCTGAATACTTTTGTAATTGCATGTCATTAAAAATTTTGTACAGCTACTGTGTTATTCAATAAAATGTATCTGTATAGGACCACTTAATTTCTTATTTCTTTGACCTATTCACTGAGCAGGCCGCACATGCTCAGTTTCAACTTTTAACTGTCTCCTGAGCTGTGATAGGGAGACTATGGACACGCCCCCTGAGCTGCAGCAGAGGAGACACTCCCCTGAGCTGTTAGCTTGATATAAATCTAGCACAGAAATGGATGGGGAGATCTCTGGATCCATGTGAGGTACAGGACTGGTTCTAGCTTTGTTAGAAAGAGGTTGTCATGTCCTAAATGATGTCTGATTTTCATTTTTTACATTATTCGTGGGATAACCCCTTTAAGTCAAAGTAAGCCTGCTGGGGCTTGGCAACAAGAAAAGGTGCCAACAC